>JABMCL010001398.1:162500-194304 GCA_018857735.1 Alviniconcha marisindica
CACAGCCTGGTTCCGCCTGTTTGTGGGCATCCTGTTGTTTGGCCAAGACACCCAAATGTTTGTTCAGTGGAAGGAACCCTCGTTAGCTTTGTTTGTGTAGCAAGCGTAAAAGACAAACGCGCCAAGATATGGGGAGAGTGAGGAAGAGAGAGAGAGAGGCATACAACAGACAGACAGACAGACAGACAGTGAGGGAGAAAGAAAGACAAACAGAAGAGACAGAGGCAATGACAGACAGGCAGACAGACAGAAAGAGAAAGACAGACAGACAGACACAGACAGACACAGACACACAGAGAGACAGGCAGAGACAGAGACAGACAGACAGAGACAGAGAGACAGAGACACAGAGACACAGAGACAGACAGACAGACAGACAGAGACAGAGGCAGAGACAGAGGCAGAGAGACAGAGACAGAGAAACAGGGAGAGAGAGACAGAGAAACAGGGAGAGAGGGGGAGAGAGAGAGAGACAGAGACAGAGACAGAGACAGACAGACAGACAGACAGACAGACAGACAAACAGACAGACAGACAGACTGACAGAGAGAGAGAAACAGACAGACAGACAGACAGACACAAAGACAAAAACAGACAAACAAGTATATACAGAGACAGAAAGAAAGAGACAAAGACACAGAGAAACCGACAGATTGACGGGGGGGGGAGGGGGGGGGGGGGGGGGGGGGTTAAGGCGAGAGGTGGACGCCGGGAGACAGGAGGTAAGAGAGATATGGGGAAGAGATACAGACAGGATACGGTCAGGTAAGCGGAAGCGTGGAGGGGACACTGCTGTCGGGGGCGGGGAGGGGGGGCGGGGGAAGGGGGGGGGGGGGGGGAGGGGAGCACACACCACCCACACACACACCACACACACACACCACACACACACCCACCACCGCGCGCGCGCCGCGCGTACTGTGTTAGAAGTGGGTTAAACATAGGCTACACATACCGAATGAAAGCTTGACAAGCGTAGGTGTGCGGTGGGGTTATTAACCCACGCCCCCCCCCCCCCCCCCCCCCCCCCCCCCCCCCCCCCCCCCCCCCCACCTATTCCCCTCTGATTGTCAACACCGCTGTGTCAGATGACTCTGTACAGCACCAGATCAAGCAATACTGCATTATAACATGCAACACTGCATCGCATCAGACAACATAGCTTCAGATAAAACGTTAAATGATAACAAATAAAAAATAAAAATGAACCACAGCACAAAATATAATCATCGGATCAGACATTACGTCAATAAACACTATTGCACCAGATCAAACAAGACTGCATCACAGCACGCTTGTACACCCCCCCCCCCCCCCCCCCCACACCCCCCCCACACACCACACAACGTATACCCACACACCCCACACACACACACGTATACCACACCCCACACACACACACACAACACACACACACCCCCAACACACGCACGCACGCACGCACCGCACGCACGCACGCACACACACACACAGCCGGAAAGGAACCTAATCGGTTTACAGATCAAGGGAAACAACAACTAAAAACCAAGAATGTAACTACGACTGGGTTTTCCCCCTTCGAATGCTCTTGCGACTCGTAGCCAGGAACATGAAGTATTACACATCAGACAATAATGGACAGTATCTTCACGGATAAAATCATTATATATAATAGATATATTAGATTAATATGTCACCGTGACATTCGTGGGAATCGACAAGGTTCAGCTTGTAAGCCCCACAGAGTAACAACAACAACAATAACAATGATGATAGTATTGTTAGTAATAGGAGTAGGAGTAGCAGCAGCAGCAATAGTATTAGTATTAGTAGAAATAGTATATTATTATTATTATTAATATTATTATTATTATCATCATCATAATTTCTTTATGTGGAACTTTAATAACTGTTTTAATTATATTACCTTGTCAAAGTAAGACTCTTTTGTTGGTGGTGTTGTGTTTGCTGTATTGTTCTCTTAACTTATATATTATTATTTTACGATCCCGCCGTGACTTCAACATAGCTGCCCCTTGTGGGATGATTAAAGTTTTTGAATTTGAATTTTGAATTTGATCATCATCATTATTATTATCGTAAGAAGTAGAATGGGCATTTTCCGCCCCTATCCCGTAAAAGCCCCATGCGCTTATAAATCCTCTTATAAACACATAATTAGACAAGAATGATTGACTAGTACATACGCACTGACGCCCCCCCCCCCCCCCCCTCCACACACACGCACACACGCATGTACCCCCGTACGCCAACACACACACACACACACACACACACACACACACACACACACACACACACACACACACACACACACACACACTCACACACACACACACGCGCGCGAGCGCACGCACGCACGCACGCACATGTACGCTCGCACGCACTCAGTCATGCATTGACATACACAAAAACGCACGCGCGCACGCACGCACGCACGCACGCACACACAGAGCAGCAGCAGCTACAGCCAATGCGAGCGGTAGAGAAACCCGATCGGTTTTTACAAGGGAAAGAACTGCTGCAAACCAAGAACGAAGCTATAACTGGCTTTTACCCCTTGGCTTCTGATGCCGAACCAACCTAACAACAGGCACATGAAGGCATTATTAACTGAAAGTGCTCCATATCAGACAAGTAATGGAATGGACTGATTTGCAAAAATATTATCCACAGCAGATAGAACAAGTTTACATATGAGATAATGTAAGCAAAAAACAACAACAAATGAATAGTCACTGAAGACATTTCTTCAGCCTGTATCACTCTAACTCAGCCCTGTTAGATTGTGTGTGTGTGTGTGTGTGTGTGTGTGTGTGTGTGTGTGTGTGTGTGTGTGTGTGTGTGTGTGGTGGGGGGGGGGGGGGGAGAGAGAGAGAGAGAGAGAGAGAGAGAGAGAGAGAGAGAGAGAGAGAGAGAGAGAGAGAGAGAGATTTATGTTTACTTTTTGCTTTGTTTGGTTGATTTTTGTACATGTACCTTAACCACCTCGAACCAAAGGAAGCTGAACAGTTTTCTGAATTTCCCTTGTTTCGACCACAAGTCTTTACTGAAGAAAGACTGCTCATGCGCTCCACCGTACAAGTTGCACCGAATGCCGGACGACCCTGACTTAAAAAGACGGTGGCTTGCAGCTTTGAAAAGAAAATTTCCACCGCTGAATCTGTTTGTTTGTTCGTATCATTTCGTTGGCAAGAAGCCGTCCACTGAAAATCCTGTGCCTGAACTTTTCTTAGGGTACACAAAGGTTGTGAAAAGCAGACGAGTGTTAGTTCGCAGACGTAGTATAACCAAGAACAGTTCGGCTGTCCTGTCCGTCAGTGGCCAGAGAAAACGAGTCGTCAGGTTCAGCTGTTCCTGTTCTGTCACCAGCAAAGCAGCTTTGCTTGTCAGTTTTTGAGACAGACAGCTCTACAAATGACAAGGATCATCAGGATGAAGGTATGTATCATTATTAGGTCTTTAACTTATAGTCATGCTCATAGCCTCGGATTCATACTCATCTAGCCATGAGACTCTTGATGCAATTTTTGTAGCTAGCCACATATTATTAAAAAGAAACGAAAGGGGGATAAGGAAAGATCTGCAACAACATAATTAATTAGAATGTGTATAGCAACCTTCAGTAGTATCTGTGCACAGTAAGTTACACATGTAGCTAGTGCAGTGGAAATAATAATCAGTGAAGTCAGTATAGTCACGCTGGTAATTTTTACTCTTTGAGTCTTTTCTTTAAATTTGGTCTATAGTCAATAGTGCTTAACAAATGCAGGGATGTGTGAATTGTGATTCACTGATTATGAAAAAAATTATCTAGTCTGGAATTTGTTTTGAAACAAGTTTAGACCTAGAGTGTTAGATTACAAGTTACAGAATAAAACTTAATAGATAATCAGATCAAGTAGGCAAAAGACACAGAGTGCTAAGCATACATTCATTTTATTTTACAGGCACCTTCATGCCCGATTCTTCAGACGAGCTGCCAGAGGGAGTCCCAAGCTCAGCACCCCTAGATATCCCAGAGATTAAGACGGTTGATCGACATACACAGTGGGTGGACTTCAGCCTTGAAAACCATGACTACTGCAAAAAATCCATACAGTTCAAGGATAGTGAGTGCCAGTGTAACATTGCTGAAGAAGAAACCATAACAGCACAGTTAATAAAAACTGACACTGATGCCAAATTGTATGCTGGGATTCATCATCAAACATTTTTGACGCTTGTTCAGTGTATGACAGGATTCTGATGACTTTGATGAAACTTAAACTAAATCTTCTTGTTGCTGACTTGTCTCGACGGTTTGGTGTGTCTGACCGCCTTGTGAGCAAGACGGTTAAGTTTTGGACTGACACTCTAGCCATTCATTTGACTAATTTGATAGTGTGGCTTCCAAGGGAAATAATTAAAGCAACAATGCCATCTTGCTTCGAGCGGTATCCTAATACCACACGTATCCTGGACTGCGCAGAAACAACCATGCAGAAGGCAAGCAACCTGATGTCGAGGGGAGAGTCGTATAGCAATTATAAATGGCAAAACACAGTAAAGCACTGTGTTTCGATCGCCCCCAGTGGACTCATCATGCACATTTCCAGAGCATATGGAGGATGTGCCAGCGACAAGTTTATTGTGCAGGACTGTGGCATTCTAAGCAGATTAGTGCCAGGTGACGAAGTCATGGCAGACAGAGGTTTCACCATCCAAGATTTGCTGTTCCCACTCCGTGTTAAGTTGAACATTCCAGCTTTCTCACATGGCAAACAGCTGTCAAATGAAGAGGTCACCGGAATACGCAGGGTGGCTAATGTGCGGGTCCATGTGGAACGGGCTATTAGAAGACTGAAGGTTTTCAAAATTTTGAAAGACATAGTGCCAATCTCATTGACAAGGCATGCAGACAAGATTCTCAGAATATGTGCAGCTCTTGTCAATGTGAACCCCACGCTGATCAGAGAGAAGAATGGAAGCCTGTAACACCCCCCCTCATCCCCACCCCTGCACAACTGTCACAAAACAACGGTACTCGGAGACTGTCATTCATGATTCAGTCAAGATTTTGTTTAATCTGGCTATTATACCAGTATTAATATTGTTAATCTTAATACTGCACTGATCAGAGACAAGAATGGAAGCCTGTACCACTTAGTTATTAGTACTGGTCAGCAAGTGTCTGAATTCTTATCATACTTTATATTGTACTGTGTATTGAATGTTGATTGCTTTTATATAGCGCTATTCTCCGCTCTCCAGCAGACTCACCACTCTTGCTGCATGTGACTCTAAACGAGTGACTAGCTTTTTACAGCTCACTTTGAATATGCACCCAAGTGGTGTAGTTGCAGTGGTTTGGTTCCTGTCAGTTGGATGGTTAAAAAAAAAATCACCTAATACAAAACTAAAAATATGCTATTTTAAAATTGAAGTATACAAAATGTCATGAAGTGTTTCTATGGCATAACTTTGAGTTTGAATACAAAGAGAGAGAGAGACAGCAGACCTTAAAGTATGTACATTTTCATGAATCTTTACTTTGTCAGTTTGTGTCCTTGTTTTTGAAAATGTATTTCTGTCTTGTCTAATCATTAATGTATTATATTAATATATATTCAGCTACTTTTGAAAATAAGAGGAATGCAGACATGAAGTGATACATGTCTCTATGGATCAAAGAAATTAATATACTGGATTTGTATACCTGTAATGGAGTGGAGTGGTAGAAGGACAGTGACCCAGACAGCGGAGTCAGTCAAAATGGAGACCACAGCAGGCGAACGGCAGCAATCAGGTTTTATTCTACAGCAGCAGACAACTTTCTCAGCACCCTAAAATCCTCACGCGCACACATAGATAAGAGAACTGCGCGGGCCGCAAGGAACACACGCTATCGCTACAATGAAATCGGCCTCTGGACCACAAAATGGCTGACTATTGTGTTTCCTTGGCCCGCACAAATACAGTTTCCTCAACAATAACTAAACTAATTAAAACATGAAATACACCAAATATAAGTTACAGTTACAACCTTTTAAACCGTATAAACGAAATGTACACACATGACTATTTAATTTACAACAAGAGTGGGAAGCGTGGCTTGCACCTATCTATAAGCAGATTCATACAACTAAATCACAACTAACACAATGTACAAAATATAACTGTCACTAAAACTTACATCAGAATAAAGAACACGCTCCCACGGTTAAAATGGTACATAACAAATACAATACAACGCTCTATAAGAGAAGCAAGACACACTCAAAGACTAGTACTAAAACAATCGATGCGAACTTTAGCCTGGGGCGCGTTATTTTAGTCGCAGCAGCGCTGATAGTGATACCAAGTAGTCTATGAATATAACTTAGCTTCTACAGTACACAATACTCAATAAGTTAATTTCAACCCAAAATAAACACTAAACATGAAGTCAGCTAAGCAAAATACTATACGACAAAGCATTGATCAACAGAATTACTTTAATCGAGTCAAAACAATGATTCACTACTATTCACTATACTAAACAGAGAACGTGCCATGCAGACGACGGCTATAAAAAGAATGGACCCAGAGAGGCATCGGCTACTGATTAAACTCGATCCTGCGTCTAAATAAGATCTAAATAAACATTTTAAGATGCCAGATTATATTACACATGGCTTGGTGTATAACGAAAAGGACTAGGTGAACAAGGAGTAGCGGGTAAACAAACAAGCGGTCAAAATATTAAGGGAGTAAACAGATTTGAAAATGGCGCGCACCGGCGGCTATTGCCGGTCGGCTGTGAGAAGGCCATGTGGCGTTACGCAACACGCAGCGCTTCAAAACAAAAGCGTCGTCTGCTCCGGTTCCCGGGTTACTAACAGTACAGTAATGAAATTGCATGGATCTGATAACCGGGGCGGGATTATTGTAAAAATGTACAAAGAGCACTTGCTCACATACCAAAAACAGAGTATTTATTTATTGTTTATGTGTGTGGTGTGCGACTCTGTGAGTGAATGGTGATTGTGGGAAAGACAGTGGGAATGTTGATGAATGATATCAGTTGACATGGGCTGTTTTTATAAACTTGTCAACAATTTTAAAAGTTGCCTGGATACTTTTTTCTCTCTTAATTTCTCCCCCCAAAATGTTGGCACTACGGAATAGTGTATTGAGCTGTATGAGTATGACCGACTTTTTTTGCACTCTACTGAAGATATATATATATATATATATGATTATGATCATGATACTTTCCATTCCAGCTGGATAGTTAGTTTACTGGGCACCTTAAAAATAAAGAAGAAGAAAAAGCAGTAATTCTTACGTTCAGTAAAGATCTTTCAACTGCCAGCCCAAGAAACAAACTTTGCCAAGACCTTGTTGTTGTCTTTTTAATGGATCCAAATTAATGCCACTCAACATTGTTCAAAGATAATATTCGTAATTGCACTATTCACTAATTATGTATGCATACATGTACACACTGTCACTGTGCCACTCACTGACCATGCTTCACACTGGTTTGAAAAAGTGCACAAGAACTTTATAGAATTAGCTGGGAAATACATGAATCATAGTGTTGCTGTGCATGATAAAAACACAAAAAAAAATGTAATAATCAATATAATGCTGTAGTCAGCAACTTGAGAGTAAGACTAACACTTGTAACAGAAGAAACTGATGAACAGCCACTGCACTGACAACATGCATCCTGACAAACATCTGACAATATCACAATAACATACAACCTCTCAGACTCAGTCTGCCTACTTTGACAAAATGTCTTTGTAGCGTTTGGTTAGTTTTAGTCTGCCACCATTAAAGTCGTCAGCCAGTCTTGGTAACATAGATGCAAAATAAAAACACTTCAGTCTACGTACAACATCATGTACATAGTTTTCATCATAGACAACATCCACCAGCAAGTGCTTGTGCTCAGTCCACACAAAAAATACACACTTTCTCAATCCAGTGCAGAACATGGTCAGTTGCACTTGCATGTAGTAACCTCTGGGCCCTTTACTCTGCAATTCTGGTTTGCCTTCAACAAAGGAAATGTCACATAATCACGTATTTTCAAAGTCAACACCTTTGTCCTGCAAAACTGGACACTTCACTTCCACTATGGCCCCGCATGCAGTCACACCATCAGGACTAGCAGAGAGCCAAGGCTCATCCACAGACACAACAGTACCCTTCGGAGAGATCACAAAGCCCATTTCCTTCAATGCTTGCAGAGCCTTGGGCTCACTGGTTCTGCCATGTTCAGTTGCATAATTACCTCTGAAGGATGGATACAGCTGTTCCCTCAGAAAGTTTTCTGCACTTGTCGTTGCATGTACAGGTACTTTCTTTGCAGAGCTGCCTGTGATGCGCAAACGTCTGGCATCACGCCAGGCTACTGAAGTACTCTGTCCTTTGGTTTCCTTTTCCAAATTACACTGCTGACTGTCACATACATGTATGTAGTCAAAAAAAATAATCTTGCATGGCGCACAAAAAAGTTTATCAGAATGTTCACTGTGTACCAAGTCTGGGAGCACAGTGAATTGCAGAGGTTCAGCTATGCAAGCTGTGTTGATGATGCTCCGTGGCAATTTAAACAGTTCTCTCACAGATGATGTGTCGACAAATTTAACAAAGTCCTCATGCGTAAGTGGCTGATCTGGCAAGTTGCCCCTTCCAGTAGGCTGTATGTCACAATCATCCAAGGTTGAGGGATGTCGTTTCCGCTTGAAGGAGATGTTCTCCAGTCGCTGTGCTTCCAAATTCTCGATAGTGCCTTTGTTCCATCGCTGATGTTCATCCGTGCAAGCTTTCCCTGATCTTCCCGTTGCAGTGGCATACTCCAGCTGTGAACAAAAATAAAAACAGATACACAATACTTCATAAGTTCATTACTCAGTAATTTATTGTGGCACATACCCATGATCCCCCATGGGTTTTTAATTTTAAACTCAAAACTGATGTTTTTCGTTTTTAGCTTAGTTGGTGCTTTGAGCCCAGTCAACCACAAAGGATTACATCAGGGCTAAAAACAAATTTAGGTTTATCTCCTAGTTATTCATAAAGCAGAGTGTAAAACATTCTACACAAACATTACTTTAACACACTTCATATTTTGTAAAACACACCACAAAATGGATGTAAAAGATAACTAGTCAAGTAATACTTACAACTGTATACAAATGAACAAATACATGATAAAAAAAAACTTGAGCCAGCCACATTAAACCTAGCACTATGCATTACAGTATTGCTCAGTGCGTTGATCGGTCTTTGTCTTTATTGTGTGTGTGTGTGATAATTAAAGTCTCCAAATCCAATACTGTCGGCAAAGTAAAATTGGTAATGGTTGCGACACTATGTCTGAAATTGCACTAGAACCTCTACACAAAACTTACGGCTGCACGCCAACGCTGAGTCTGGCCCCCTAAACCGTTCATCGACTAAGAGTAGACTGGTGAAACAATGATACTAGAAAAAGGATGAAAGCAAAACTCAAGAACCGTATTCAAGCTTACCTTCAATAAAAACGCGCCAGCATGGCTGCAGCTTTCACCCTGTCCAGCAATGCAGGTGCAGCCTGCTGTCTCCACCACGCCTGCCGATGTTACCAACCCCCAAGCTGTATGCTTTGTGGCCTTCACAGCTTGACTCGGTGTTACTTCAGCTTTAAGGAAGCACATGTCACTGGCCGGCTCGTTGAACATTACTGCACCTACTTTAAAGGCATGGAAATACTGGTACGACTCCAGACTTTTAAAGTTCTCCATGGCCTCTCCGTCAACACCCACTGACAGCACCAGATGATGATGATGATGTGGGGCTTCATGTCCTCGGATGTCGGGTTGACATATTAGGGACAAACTGTAAGAAACTCTTAAAAGTAAAGATGAGTGGGGGGGTGGGGGGGGGGGGGTTGAGTCGCTTCAGCTTCAGTACGTGTAATCATGTCCGGGGGGCAGCAAGGCGCCTACTTTTGGATAAAAATTACATTTTGTCGTTGGGAGTGCATTTTACTGCGGGTAAAAAACGACGACCACCTGCTCACAGCTGTAAATGGGCCTGTAATGAGGGCAGCATACATTAGAAAATTATTAATCCATCCAGCTTTTAGTAAAAGGAAAAAAAAAAAAAAAAAAAACCTTTAAAAAGCTGGTATGGTTTAGACATTCTGCTCCCCAGCACGCAGCCGGGGGGCGACGCAGTCGGTCGCTATTCCAGTTTGAACATGCATGACATGTTCTGGGCGACAACGACGCGCCTGCTACTGTTAAAAATCCATTGTTTGGATACACATCTATTTACAGTTAAAAATAGACGAAAACGTCTCGTGGCCTTAAAACATAGGCATTTGGGTTTCCATACTATGCAAAAGTCGCAGTTAAAAGGAGACAAAAAGTCTCGTGGCTTTGAAAAACAATAACCACTTAGGCATTTGGATATTCATACTATGCAAAAGTCGCATAGTAATCTGACATAGGTTAGTAGCATATTATGGGGTTTGTTATTATTAAGGAAAGAGGAGTGAGGCACTTGCCGCGTTGGAGCGTTGGTCACGCTCGGCAGGCACGGCGGTGAGTTGGCGGTGTTCAGGGAGCTGAACACAGCGCTTCCTTCACCGAGCCCTGTTTGTCGATGGAGGTCACCCTTCGCTTCCCCCGTTCCCGGGGACGGACTCCGGCAGGTCACGGGGGAGCGGTGGGTGACGCAATACGGACGTCACGGGGTGCTCCTCATTCTACAGGCAGGCTGCCATGGGACAGCTGTAGATCAGTTTGGCGGCGGCACGGAGAAGGCTCCAGCCCTCTCGCTGGTGACGCACTGCCAGGCTTTGGATGCACAGGGGGAGTCCCAGGCTGAGGAGTTTATCAGACAGGGGTTTAACCTGATCTGTACAGTTTATACATTTAAATAATATATGATGAAAAGATACTGTCTCTCCGCATACACAGGGTGTGGGCACGAACATGACCCTCCACCAGTCCATGTGTATCCGGTGCATGATGCGTGCAAGGTGTGTCGGCACTCCAGGGAAGAAGATTCCGTCCCTGCAGGGGGGGGTCCGATCGGCCCAGTCTCTGGCTAGTGCCTGGGTGCGAAACTCCTCCCCCCACTGTCTCCACACCTGCACAGTTAATTTGGAATAAATATCGGCCAGGCCGAGGTCGAGGTTGACTGCCACCGACTCGGTTCCCTTGGCCCCTCTCTTCGCTGCCCTGTCAGCCTTCTCGTTGCCGGAGAGACTGACGTGTGCTGGCACCCACTGGAAGCGTACCTCCGTACCGCGGGTGATCAGCTGGTGTGTCGTGGTCACGATCTCGCTCACCAGATCCTCCCGTGCGTTGGCAGAGTCGGATCCGATGGAGAAGAGCGCGGCCTTGGAGTCGCTACAGATGACCATAGCTGACGGCGGGGTATGAATGGCACTCATATGTTGTAGTGCCATCAGAATGGCCACCAGCTCAGCCGTGTAGACCGACACTGCTGGTAGAGAGAACGAGTGGGTCATGTTGTTGAACTCGGGGACAACAAATGCGGCACCTGCCGCGCCGTCATCCAACACTGACCCATCGGTGTAGATCTCTAGGAAGTTCTTGTAGTTCCTTTCCAGGAACTCGTTGGCTACAGACTGCGCCACAAGCGGGTTCTCCTCCTTTGTCAGGTTCCCCATGCCCACCTGGACCTTCGCTCTCTCCAACAACCAGGGAGGGTAGGGGTGAATGGGCCTCTCAGCCACCCGGGCCCCATCCACCCCCGCTCCTCGAACCAGGTCGCGGATTGAGTCGCATATGGATGAGCAGAGCCGGCCCTGGGCTGGGCCTCGAAAGGACTCTACTACTTCATGCACTGTTGAGTTGGTCACTGTCTGGCAGCGGAACTTGTACTTGGCTGCACTAAGCTGGATGTGTTGCCCCAGCGGCAGCACACCGGCTTCCCTATACACCAGACTGTGGGGTGCAGACCGCGGAAGCCCGAGGGCTATCCGCAGTCCGTGTACCTCAATCCGGGTGAGACGGGCCAGGCCCGAGTCGGTGATGTGCGGCATGGCCTCCAGGCCGTAGATCAGTCGCGAGCGCACCAGGCTCCGCACCAGACTGACGAGGATCTTTGGGGAGTTAGCCCAGGGCTGCGCGCTGAGGGCCTTGATGACGTTGAGGGCGCGAGAAGCGTTCCTCGCGTTGTTGTCCACTTGTAAGTTGGTCCGCCCTTGGCGACTGAAACTCACGCCCAGGTACTTGACTTTCTTGGAAGCGAAGATACAGTCATCGTTGATCCTGACGTGTAGATTCCTGTTGAGGAGATTGTTTGTGTGGAACGGGATGAATACAGTTTTGGGGATGGACAAGGTAAACCCGTTCTCCCTCATAAACCGTACAACCCCGTCCACCGCCGCCTGAAACAATTTCATGAACCTCTTGACTGTGGTGCTCTTCTCCAGGAACAGACGCCGGATGTGTGTGTCCAACCATATAGCCAAGTCATCGGCGTACATGGTTATGACCACCTTCCCAGTCACTGCCGTGACGACGTCGTGGACCATGATGTTGAAGAGTAGCGGCGCAATGACAGAACCCTGTGGGACACCCATACTCACTGTTTTCACAGCGGACATGGCCCCTTTCCACCGGACCTGCATCGAGCGCCCGGATAGAAACGTCTTGATGTAGTCGTACATCTTACCAGAAATGCCTATTTTCTGGAGTTTCTGCAGCAGCTTAGCGTGCCAGACCTGGTCGTAAGCTCGAGAAACGTCGAAAAAGCAAGACAAGAGGACCTTCCTCTTCCCTAACGCCCTCCCGACGTGTTCTCCCAGCTTTACCAGATGGTCCGTGACACCCCGACCCCGTCGGAAGCCAGCCTGACATGCAGGAAAGACTTTTTTCGACTCGCAGAAGTATTCGAGACGGTGTTTGACCACCCTCTCGAAAACCTTTCCCAGATGGGAAGTGAGGGAGATGGGCCGGTAGCTGCCGAGCTCCTTCCTGGGTTTGCCGTGCTTGTGGATGGGAACGACTACGGCGTGTTTCCACCCCGAGGGGACCGCGCCTCCCTCCCAGCACCTCTGGAAGAAGCCCAGCACAGTCTTCAGAAAAGACTCGGGCACCTCCCTCAACATGTGGTACGACACTGTGTCCACGCCGGTGGACACCTTGACCTTCTTGATAGCCGACAGGGCTCGTTTGAGTTCGGCGAGAGTCAGAGGGGAGTTAACCGTTAGATTGTCGTCCGGCTCCGGGTCAGAGTAGTCGGCCTCCATTTCACGACGGCGTTGACGCATGTCCGCGGGGAGACTGTCGCAGTCACTCGCCTCGGCGAAGGCTTCGGCGAACGCGTCCGCCTTGGCCTGGTCCGTGCTGTACACGCTGTCCCCCTGCCGTAGATCGTACTCGGGGGCAACGACTTGCCCTTTCATCTTTTTGATCTTCCTCCACACTGCACCCAGGTCCCGTTTGTCGGTCGACACGGAATCTGCAAAAGACATCCAGTGGTCCTTCTTGGCCTGAGCAAGGGTTCTGTTGCAGTTTCGGTTGGCTGCTTTCATTTCCTCGTGCGTCTCCGCGTTCTGGTTTCTGCAATAAAAGCGGTACCGCATTCTTTTCTCTTTGACTGCCTCCTCGCAGTCCTTGTTCCACCAGGGGTTGCTGTTCGGGCGTGGAGTACCACTGCTGGAGGTGGGGATAGCTACCCTTGCCGCTGCCAAGATGGAGGAGATTATCTGACTGTTGACCTCCTCGATGTCAGCCTGGCCTATGTCGATATCCTTGGAGCCCAGCATACTGCGAAACAGGTCCCAGTTCGCCTTGTCGTAGTTATATTTGGTTACCGGAGCCGGACACCCTACCTCAGCTGTACAGTACATATTGATGACGATGGGCAGGTGGTCAGAGGAGAGTGAGTCCTCTCCAACCTCCCAGCCCACCCCGTCAGCAATATCCGCAGAAGCGAAGGTCAGGTCAATGGCCGTCTGGCTCTGATCCGACCGATCCGGTATCCTGGTGAACGATCCGTCGTTCAGCACGATGAAGTTACTGTCGTTGATCTGGCCGGTTAGCGTCGGACTGGAGTACTCGAGGCCCTTCTCCCAGCTGCTGTCCCGGACATTGAAATCACCCATGACCAAGCACCTGCTACCACCGCCCACCTCGCTCAGCCACTGGAAAGTGGTGCACTTAGCGGGGGTGTAGCAGTTAACCACAGTGAAGTCAGCCCGGCCTTTCACTCGGACCCGAACGGCACAAGAGTATCCGTTGGGAGGGCCCGAGGTCTCGGCTACTTCACTGGCTCGGACATTGAGTTTAATGTAAATGCAGACCATCACTCTGCCGGTCGGGCTGACCGGGCCGCAGACCGGCGGGTAGTAGTACCCTTCGAGTCTGGGCAAGTCACCCGGCCGACAGTGTAGTGACTGCAGAGACAGAATTTCGTAGTCCACGTGGGAGATATGCTGGATCAGCTGAGCTGCATTGCTGTTCACTGCCCGGCAGTTCCACTGCATAATTTTCAGACTGAACTTTGAATTTAAAAAGGGTTGGATATACAACAGATTAAAAGGAACACTCCGTCGGTCAACGAGTGGCCGAGGATAAGTTCTTCTCGCCTGAGCGGGCCAGGCCCGTCAGACCCTGACCGGTGAGCTCGTCGATGAGCGCCGTCAGGTTCTTGAGGAGGGTCGCACCGTCCCCTGTCAGTCTCATCTGCAGAAGACTGATCATCAGCTTCCACAGAGAGGCGTCGAGGGACTGAGACTCCCCTGTGCCCTGCTGTGGCTGCGGCTCCACGTCGGCGGTGTCAAACAGCTGGTTCAGTTCTGTCCTCAGGTCTTCACGCTGGGGAGCTGGTGTCATCTCCTGGAGCTTCTTCTCCAGGATCTTTGTCTTACGCTGCTCCAGGAGCAGCTGGTACTGGAGGGAAGCGGTCTTCAGGCCGGCTTTCCCCGTCTTCTTCTTGCGCACCCTCCTGCGCTTGGCCTTGGGGCTGTGCAGCACTTCCTCCACGGCATCAGTGCCGAGGGTCCCGCTGCAACCCGCTGACCTCGTGGGTGCTGATTTTGTGCCGGCCTCCGGCAGCGGACTGATCGGTCTCCCGGTCTGCTCACCTCCTGTGACGTCCGCTAGCCTAGCGAACAGGTCAGCTACCGCTTGAGCGGTCCTGCCTTTCCTTGCCCCAGGGGCAGACACCGACGCCGGCTTAGGCTCCGTGTTCTTTATGGTTTTAAGGACAGGGCCACGACCCATCCTGCCGACTCGCCCCGCCGTCACACTGGCGTACGACAGCGGGGGGCCGCTTCCTGACCTCAGGGATGCGGCGGTCACGCTGACCCGGTCACGCGACCAGCAGCCGTCCACCGCGTTAGACGTCGGTGGAACGGGTTCCTGCTCGCGTGGCTTGAGGTCAGCGCGTGCCCTCTCCATGGCCACATTGAAGGGCAGGTACTTCTTACTCCGGAGGATGTTAGCCCGCTGACGGATCAGCACCTCCGGACAACCTTTGAAAGCGGCCGAGTGGCGACCGTTGCAGTTCACACATGACAACTCCTTTGAATCGCAGGTGTCATGAGTGTGGGTACTTTTGCCGCATCTGGAGCAGCGGCTCTGCCTGGACCGGCACTGTTGCTTCGTGTGCCCAAGCGACTGGCACTTGGTGCACCGTCGCACAGGCGCTGCATACGCCTGTACGCAGTACGGCGTAGCGCCCAGCCAGACCTCTTCCGGCAACTCGGTTGCCTCGAGGCTGATCTTAACGGCCATGGAGGGCTCGTTTTTTCTGTTGTTGAGTCTGGTGACTCCGGCTACCCGGTGGCCCCCAGACTCAAGATCCTGTCTGACCAGCCGCAGTTCCTCGCCCCCCATGGGGATGGGTCCTACGACTCCTCAAAATTAAACAAGGCCTGTGTAGTACACATTTACTAGTTGTCGAATAACAAAGAGAAGACTATGAGCGGAAGTGCGTCGCATATTGCGCCAGCAGCGGTTTCGGAATTTGGCCGTATGAAGATAATCACGTTTAGGAGCGTGAAGTTGTGAATAAGGAAAAGGAGGGCGTACAGATTGCTACCAAACTGCTTGGGTATCTTTCTGTCGCGTTACACCGGTATTGAGATTATAGGCTACTGATAGCAAAGCATAAACGACCCAGCCGAAACCAGGTCAGTCACAGTTTCAACGAGTTCGCACCATATGACCTTCGGTGTGGCTAGTAGGACTACACGGGATGAGCCAGTACTGTCGGTGCTGTCGGGTGATCTATCAAGTTACTAACGTCACCGGTCGCAAACATATATCCACAGTAAATAGAGCAAGTTTACGTTGGAGATAATGGAAGCAAATAATAAATAAATAGTCCCCAAAGAGACAAACAGACGCGCACAAAATATGGTCACTTAATGCACGAATTGTTGTGCACTTCTGATATTAGTACAAGAGAAAAAGGAGGGCAGACAAATGACTACCAATCGCTCCGCCCTCGCCGCCCCCCCCCCCCCCCAAAAAAAAAGAAGAAGAAGAAGAAGGAGGAGGAGAAGCAACAAACAAACAAAAATTAATTAATTAATTAATTAATTAAAAAAATAATTAATAAATAAACAAAAACAAATGAGTTTATTTTTTTTTATGCGGATCTTTCTGACGCGTTACACCGGTGTAGCAATTAGGCTCCTGGGAAGAATAGCAAAAGATAAAGGAGCAAGCCGAATCAGGTCACATTCTCAACGAGTTCGCGCGTTCACCCTTGCCTACTGTTGGTAGGATGCCGATTTACATACATTGTTGCTTTTCGTCCACGGAGACCAAAAGGACTATTAGGAATGGCCGGGCCAGAGCTGTCGGGTGAGCTGTTATTGACGTCATTGTTTGCAAAACACACACACAAAAACAAAACAAAATGCCAGTTTCGAGGAAAAAGATTCCATAAATGGGAAACAGAAAGTAGACTGGGTCGACTGGCTGGCGCGTTTTCATTACACGGAAGTAGCTATTATTCAGCTATGTTCGTTGATAAGTATCATAATAATTACGTAGTAATACCACCATCACTACTACTACTACTACTACTACTACTACTACTAACTAACTAACTAACTAACCAACTAACGACATACCCGTTTCGGCCGATTGTTCCAAAGGAATGGAAACGCTGAGTCTATTCGCGCCGATACTGCAGGGTGTTGACACAGAGATATAGATTTACAGAGGAAGCAATCTGTAATGATGTGGGGAATGGGACAGACTTAAATTTGGTAATGAAGTGGGGGATGGGACAGAGTTGAATTTGGTAATGAAGTGGGGGATGGGACAGAGTTGAATTTGGTAATGAAGTGGGGGATGGGACAGAGTTGAATTTGGTAATGAAGTGGGAAGTGGGTCAGAGAGAACGTGGGTACTGAAGTGGGGAGTGGGACAGAGAGAACAGGAAAATTTGGTAACGAAGTGGGGAGTAGGACAGAGAGGACATGGGTAATGAAGTGGAGAGTGGGACAGAGAGAACATGGGTACTGAAGTGGGGAGCGGGACAGAGAGAACAGGAAAATTTGGTAACGAAGTGGGGAGTAGGACAGAGAGGACATGGGTAATGAAGTGGAGAGTGGGACAGAGAGAACATGGGTACTGAAGTGGGGAGCGGGACAGAGAGAACATGGGTAATGAAGTAGTGTGGGACAGAGAAGACATAGGTAATGAAATGGGGAGTGAAACAGGGAGAACATGGGTACTGAATGTAATGGAGTGGTGGAGCGTAGGACAGGACACAGGCTGCGGAGTCAGTAAAAATGGAGACCGCAGCAGGCGTACGGCAGCAATCAGGTTTTATTGCTACAGCAGCAGACAATTTTCAGCACCCCCAAAATCCTCACTCGCACGCATAGATAAGAGAACGGCGCGGGCCGCAAGGAACACACGGTATCGCTACAATGAAATCGGCCCTCTGGACCACAAAATGGCTGTGTGAAGGCCATGTGGCGTTACGCTACACGCAGCGCTTCAAAACAAAAGCGTCGTCTGCTCCGGTTCCCGGGGTTACTAACAGTACAGTAATGAAATTGCATGGATCTGATAACCGGGGCGGGATTATTGTAAAAACGTACAAAGAGCACTTGCTCACATGAAATGGGGAGTGGGACAGAGAGAACATGGATAATGAAGTTGTGTGGAACAGAGAAGACATGGATAATGATGTGGGGAGTGGAACAGGGAGAACATGGGTACTGATGTGGGGAGTCGGACAGAGAGAACCTGGGTAAAAGTGCACATGGGGAATGGGACAGAGAGGATAGGGTTACTAGGGGCAAAGCGCACCCCCCCTAGGGGAAAATGGAAGTAACAGTTTTCATATCAACTCTTTCAGATCCAAACCAGGACAACAATAACAATAACTATATACTTTATTCATCCTAGCGGGAAATTAAAGCTGTCGTTCGATCGCACAACGATCTCAATAATTCTACGTCACGAAACACGCACATACACACTCTTTCATCTTGTACAAAGCACGATGGACAATTGGTAAAATAGGTGCCAAAGAATCGTTCAGAAAGGAAGTGCCTATTTGTCCAGAGATCGCCCTGATATAACCGTAATGGCTGACTGGGCGTAAAACACCAAGTTACTTAGTTGTCCAGAGAACAGCGAAAGAACTGACATATATTCAGTCTTGAAACCGTCATGACTATGAAATGTAATTTTCCAGATCAAAAGCAAAGAATGAACACAAGTCAGCTATATAAAAGGCAGAATCTTTTTATACACTTTTTTTTTTTTTTAATGAAGACTAGGCTACATAAAATAATTTTGATTTGATGCCGATGTTTATGCTTTTCGCTTTTCTGTGACAGTTGTCTGACGTTATCAGTCGCACCCACTAGCTCGCTCTCTGTGTAATGAAAACACACCAAGTGGCGTAAGCGGGCCAAGCTGTCGCGTCTGTGCAACCTTCTTCACTGACGATCGAAGTATCTGCGCGTGCAAAACCCGGCAGCCAAGGAGCGATTTTGCTGTGTGGAGATCTATATAGAGTGCAAGCATACATGTCACAGTGAGTTTTGACGTGTGTGTGTGTGTGTGTGTGTGTGTGTGTGTGTGTGTGTGTGTGTGTGTGTGTGTGTGTGCATGTGGGTGTGTGTGGGGGTGTGGGGGTGTAGGCCTTTTGACGACTCGTGCATTTAGAAGGACAGCCGTAGTTACGGACTCTTTAGCAAATCGAGAAATGGGGCTATCCACTTTTAACTTTATTTGCTCGCCGTACATAATAATAATAATAATAATAATAATAATAATAAGTTGAAGAAGAAGAAGAATGAAACATACGCAAATACAGCTCCGGCCACCAACAGGAGCAGAGACTGTTTGGCGGAGATTGTAGCTGTGAAGAATAAGTCATTAATATTGTTTGGCTGGGAGAGCAAAACCACACATAGTCGCCCATGGTGTTTATCGTAACTCGTTTCTTTCTTTCTTTTCTTTTTTCAACTCGTTATACCTCGTCGTTGTTGCTACTAAGTGTTACTTCATACTGTTATTTGAGCGGTTTTTGTATCTACACGTAACTTCCCTTGTCACCCATTTTCTATCTATCGTGCTCACCTGCCAAAGTTGCATAACATTTAATCTGCCACCCATGGCCGTGTCAGTTTCTATTTTATTTGTTGCGGCACGTTCTTCTCGCTACGGCACGTTTTATTACTAAGGTGCAGCGACTTTGCCACCAACGAGAGAGTGACAACTCGTGCAGGCATTGTACCTTTTTTTTCTATCACTTGGATATCAGTACATGTGACATTTTGTGTGTCACTCGTGTGTGTGTGTGTGTGTGTGTGTGTGTGTGTGTGTGTGTGTGTGTGTGTGTGTGTGTGTGGTGTGTGTGTGTGTGTGTGTATGCGTGCGCGCGCGCGCGTCATATATATATGAGAGAGAGAGAGACAAGACAGACAGACAGACAGAGGCAGATAAACAGACAGACAGAGACAGAGCGCCAGCGAGTGTAAGTGAGGAGAGAGAGAGAGAGAGAGAGAGAGAGAAGAGGAGAGAGAGAGAGAGAGAGAGAGAGAGAGAGAGAAGGGGGGGGGGGGGGAGAGAGAGAGAGAGAAAGCGAAAAACAACAACATGTTAGGCACATATTCTGCTACGAAATGTGCAAGACGCTGCATAGAATAAAACATCACATCCAAAGTCAGTCCTTGCTTACCTTCTATTTCATCAGCAAATACCAGCCATTCAATCAAACATTCATACTATACCTACGGGACATCCACAACACACAATCAAACCACATTTTTAATCAGTCTCTATAGCTATATTCATATTTCACACAGCTCATAGAGCTACTGGCAGCAGTAGCCTCGTAGTCTACTCAAAGCAATGCAGAATTTCAGTTTAGCACAGACTGAAGCGGGGATAATAAAACAACACAATACACCACAACACATTCGCGGGCGCGCGCGCGCTGCTACGGACAAATGCACATCAACACACACACACACACTGTGACACACACACACACACACACACACACACACACACACACACACACACACACACACACACACACACACACACACTGTGACACACACACTGACACACACACACACACACACACACACACACACACACACACACACACACACACACACACGGCAAAGACACATTATAGTGTTGCTGGCGAAGGAGTGACAAAACGTGCAGCGAGTGGACATTTCGGGACGTTTTGTCACCACGTAGTGACAAAACGTGCCGGAGTGACAAAACGTGCAGGCAGTGCATCAGATTTGACATGTTTTGTCACCTTGTGTCTCTTTACCCATGTCTTCTCTGCAACGTCACCTTAGTGACAAAACGTGCCGTAGTGACAAAACGTGCCGCAACAGACCTTTTTATCTTTTTTGAAAGGCATTACATAATGACAGTAGGTATCTTTTTATACAGGGCTAGGGTGGGAGGCTTCCATGACAGGGCGGCCCAATTGTCTGTTTTTAAACTAGCGTTTATTTATTCTCAGTTATATGGCCGTTTTTAGTATTATATCTGGAAGGTAGCAGAGGCATTAATGTTGCACTGATACTATTCATTTTGTTAAATAATAATCAAGCATCCAACGACCTGCATACATACAAGGACCGAAATGAGATACACCTGATTATTCACATGCAGGTAGCCGCAAACAATCGTGTTACCGCTTATACTTATTCAGCTGTTGCTTCAAACCGCTGGTGACATTCACGTCAACCCAGGACCCCTTGCAGAGCACAGAGAGTTATCAATAATTCACATACATGCCCGTAGTCTTCGTCGTAAACTAGATTTACTCGGCAGTGAAGGCACAGATCTTGATGTCATTATTATATCAGAGACATGGTTATCGGCAGATATGAAAAATAAGGACATTTCAATCAATTCAATGGGTATCATCCACCGGTACGTAAAGACCGACCTGACGATCCGCGCCGGAGGAGTGGCAGTTTATGTTAAGAACAGTCTCATTTGTAAAGAGAGGCATGACTTGTCTGTTCCCCAACTAGAAGCAGTCTGGATAGAGATGAAGACTGGCCAAGACAAGTTGCCCCCCCCCCCCCCCCCCCCAACTCCCCCACCCCACCCCCCGCCTCCCTCATAGCAGTGGTCACTTGGTGTTTTTAGCTCAAGTTCACTTAACAGTGCAACTTCCACTACAATCCAATACACAACAGTGTCTGCTCTCAGTATAATTACACGTTCTCAGCTGAACCGATCACACGGCTGCTCCCGTAACGTGAATATAATAACAGTATTTCTAAAGGTGAAACACTGACTCAGCCCGGCCTTGCCGCTAACCCAGAATGTGTCGCTACCCAAAACCAGCGTGACAAGGTCAAGGTCAAAATAAAAATCGAACTGCTTGAGCAACAGAAACTGATCCCGTGCAGCACCGGTGCGTTCTCGGTTCAAGTGGGTTGATAAAAAAATCTAGGGCTAATTCAAAGATAATGGAAAGGGTGGCGGACGAAAAGGGGCGGACATTTACACAAAAGGGGCGGACATTAGTTACGAAGCAGCTAGACATTATGAACGTTCAAAGAGACTTTTTTTCTTCTTCTAATTTGTATAAAAAGAAGATAGACAAGGAAGGGATGAAAGAAAAAATAACTACTATTATGGGAAACACAACAACACCAACAATCTCTGCAGCACAGAAAGATAAATGTGAAGGGGTGGTGGTGGAAAGTGAACTTTTATATATGCATTAAAACAAATGAAAAACGGCTCAGCGCCGGGGTGTGATGGGATTACAGTCGAGTTTTTGAAAATGTTCTGGGCACGCATTAGTAAACTTTTGACCTTGTCGTTTAATTCTGCGTTTGAAAATGGGAATTTATCTTCATCACAAAGAAAAGCTGTTATTACTTTGATACACAAAGGAAAAGACTAAGCAAGAGATGACCTGAAGAACTGGCGACCCATATCGCTAACAAACAGTGATTATAAACTGTTAGCAAAATGCTTAGCTCTCCGTTTAGGAGACGCCATAAATGATGGCTATATAAAGAGGCGCAAAGTGTCGATGCATCTGAGACTGATCGATGATGTTACTGATCAACTGAATGTACGGCAGAAACCAGTACTTTTGCTTACGATCGATTAGTGTCAAGCTTTTGACAGAATATCAAAGTATTTCATGATACATACGTTCAAAAAAAATGGATTTGGACCTGATTTTGTGAAATGGGTTAGTGTTCTTATGACAGACGCCAAAAGCTGTGTTGCCTACTGTGGTTGGTTATCCGAGTATTTTGCGGTTGAGGCTGGAATCCGTCAGGGCTGCCCTTTTTCACCACTAGCCTTTGTTCTTGTGGTAGAACTGCTTGCAATAAAAATACGACATTGTGAGAACATAAAAGGATTAAATTATTGGAAAGCAAGAAACGGCCTCTTGGAAAGTAACATAAAAATTGCACTCTATGCAGACGATTTAACGTTGTTTTTAAAGGATGAGCAGGATATGCAACAGGCACTTGAAATTTTGGCTGAGTTTTCCACATTCTCAGGCCTAGAAATAAATCGGATGAAATCAGAGGCAATGTGGCTTGGTAGTAAACAAAAATGCACTGACACCTTTTTTTGATTTGAATGGAAGAGGAGACTCAAAATTCTTGGTGTATATTTTGCCTGTGACAAATGTGCTTCTCAAGTTGAAGAGAGCTGGACTGGAAGGGTGGAAAATATTGAAAGAATAATTAATGCATGGGAAGAAAAAGAAAAAAACTGAGCATTGCTGGCAAAGTCTGCATTATAGAAACATTTTTAATTTCACAGTTTGTATATATCATGCAAGCACTGGTTGTCCCAGATCCTGTTCTCACTCAGGTAAACAGAATATTATTTAGATTTTTGTGGCGTAAGAAAGACTGTAATCGCAAGGCCTTTGAGAAAGTGAAGAGAACTGTTGTTTGAGGTGCTTTAGAAAATGGAGGACTCAACATGATCGACTCGAAACAGATGCAAGCAACGTTTTTGCTGCAGTGGTTGGACGTCTGTTCCAAGCGCGGGCGCTCGATAAGTGGAGTCATATTCCGAAAAATATTTTTGCTTCCTTTGGAGAAAAAATACTTGTGTTTCTTTTCAAATCTGAAAAGTCGTGCTTTTAAAGGATTACAGATGATTACCTCTCACTTTTGGAACTCTGTGTTAAAAACGTGGCTAGACTTGAACAATCACGACCCTTCTATGCCTCTGCCAACTTTGTTATGGAACAACAGCCATATTAAGTACCAAGGAAATGTACTCGTGTTTACGGATTTGATTACTGGGAAAATATTGTATGTAAAAGACATTAAGGGACCTAGTGGATTCATATCGTTTCAGGACAGATGTAACAAAATAGGGAACTCTCCCAGCCGAATTATTGAATATAATGTCGTGAGAGCGGCTGTTTACACGTTTGTACACAGTCATAATGTTTGTGATACAGTAGACACTGAGTTGTCAGATCAGCCACTTTTTTGTAACAGAAAAATAAACACAGCGAAATACTTTAGAAAGGCGCAAATTTTTATGCACGACTTTGTTCCATGTGCAAATGGCTTCTGGAGCAGGAAGTTTGGATTAGAAATAGACGAACACATATGGTCAATACCATCATTAGTAACGAACGAAACAAGGTTACGGGTTCTACAGTGAAAAATTCTGTATACTGTTTATCCCATAAACATATTACTGTGCAAGGTGAAAATGAGAGATGATCATATGTGCTCATCTAGTAATGATGTAGTAGATTACATTGAACACTTCTTTTTCGACTGTCCGACAATCACGATTTAATTTTTTTTTACATTGAATCGCTATTTTAATTACTTTTGACATTCAGACCGATTTAACTGTTGTTGATGTTTTGTTCGGAATAAAACAGCATAACTGCGGGAAAGTCAAAACTAAACGAGTAAATCATATTATTTTAATAGCAAAAATGTGTATAAGTATCTAAAAAACAAACAAACAAAAAACGCCTTCCTTCCATTGTCTATGATATTCGACAATCAGCTCAGGCTCCGAAATGTTTAATTGTGAAAAGCTTAAAAACAAAAACTGCACACTGTAACCAAGGCATAGTGCAGGATGAACCTGTGAGAGAAAAAGAAAAAGAAATCGTACAAAGACGAAAACAAAAACAAACAATGGAACGCTTTTTACAAGCTTTTCATTGTTAATACTCACTAAGTTTTTCATTCATTATACTCGCTGTGTAAGTTTTGCATTTTATTGTGAATACTCGCTCTGTAAGTTTTGCATTTGTTAGACTCGCTCTGTAAGTTTTTGGTTTCATTGTTAATATTCGCTCTGTAAGTTTTTCATTTTTTATACTCGCTGTATAAGTCTTTTTCAATTCATTGTTGATACTTGCAACAACAACAACAACAACAAAAAATGTCGTTGCGGAGCAGGTGCTGAAACCGAGATGGCCCGGATGGACCGGGCGGCCATTAAAGAATCGCGGCTAGAGTGAATGACGGGACAACAAAAAAAGTTTGAATTGTAAAAAAAAAGGAAAAAAGAAAAGAAAAATACAACAAACTAACTTTGTATTATTGTGGAACATCGCATGATTTCGACGTCAATAAAAAAAACAGTCAGAGTCACCCGCACACACGAGCATTCTAACTATACAATGCTACACAGTATCGTCTGAATAATTAAAAAAAAATATGAAGTGGGAGAACCGGTTTGGCCTAGCGGTATGGCGATATTGACTCGATCGATTCAGCTTCAGCTCTTCTCTCTCCTCAATAGCCAGTTGAGATTTGTGACACTGTCTTGTAACTTTACCCCTCAAATACACATACATTTTACTATTTTGTGTGTTGGATGTGTGGGGTGTGGGGTGGGGAGGGGGGCGGGGTGTCAGATCTTTCTCTCACTCAGTCTCAGGAACAGCACAGTATTGGACATATTATTAGTTGTTTATTTACTGTCAATTTTCCATGTATTTACCGCCTGTCTGTCTGTCTGCCTGTCTCTCTGCCTGTCTCTCTGTCTGTCTCTGTCTGTCTGTCTGTCTGTCTGTCTGTCTGTCTGTCTGTCTGTCTGTCTGTCTCTCTCTCTCTCTCTCTCTCTCTCTCTCTCTCTCTCTCTCTCTCTCTCTCTCTCTCTCTCTCTCTCTCTCTGTGTCTCTGTGTCTCTGACTCTCTGTGTCTGTCTCTCTGTCTCTGTCTCTGTCTCTGTCTCTCTCTCTCTCTCACACACACACACACACACACACACACACACACACACACACACACACACACACACACACACACACACACACACAGGCCTTGACAGGTAGGAGCAGCCCATTGCTGTTCAAGTTGCAGGCTCACAACGTTATTTCGACGAACAGGTCTGCCCCGCCTCGAAAGGACGGCGGAGGAAAGCGGGGAGGGTGTGGCCACGGCGGAAGAGGAGGAAGAGGAGGAGGAAGAGGAGGAGGAGCCAGGAGGGGCCACGGGAGTGTGGAGAGGCAAGACGATGACGGATCTGGTTTACGAAGGTTCGCTTCCGCTGATAGCTTGAATGGGTGAGTGATACACAGTCAGTGTCAGTGTGTACGCAATATTGGCGGTCTATGTGAGTGTGTAGGCACTAATGGCGGTATATATGAGAGTGCAGGTACTGATGACGGTCAGTGTGTAGGCACTGATGACAATCAATGCGAGTGTGTAGGCGTTAATGGCGGTATAATTTATGAGAGCGTGCAGGCACTAATGACGGTCAGTGTGTGTAGGCACTAATGGCGGTGGGTGTGAGTGTGTAGGCACTGATGGCGGTACCTGTGTAGGCTCTGTTGGCGGTACCTGTGTAGGCTCTGTTGGCGGTGAATGTGAGTGTGTGTGCACTAATGATGGTCAGTGTGTAGGCACTGATGACGGTCAATGCGAGTGTCCAGGCACTAATGGCAGTCGGTGTGTAGGCAGTAATGGCGGTCAGTGTTTAGGCACTGATGACGGTCAATGCGAGTGTCCAGGCACTAATGGCGGTCAGTGTGTAGGCACTGATGACGGTCAGTGTGTAGGCATTGATCTCGGTCAGTGTGAGTGTGTAGGGACTAATGGCGGTATATGTTAGCGTGCAGGCAATAATGAGGGTCAGTGTGTAGGCACTAATGACGGTCAGTGTGAGTGTGTAGGCACTAATGGCGATCAATGTGTTAGTGTGTAGGCACAGATGGCGGTACGTGTGTAGGCTGTATTGGCGGTGAATGTGAGTGTGTGTGCACTATTGACGGTCAGTGTGTAGGCACTAATGGCGGTCAGCGTGATTATGTAGGAACTAATGGCGGTCGCTATGAGTGTGTAGGCACTATTGGCGGTGAATGTGGGTGTGCAGGTACTAATGGCGGTCATCGTGAGAGTGTAAGCACTAATGGTGGTCAGTGTGAGTGTATTGGCACCGATGGGGGTGAGTGTGTAGGCTCTATTGGCGGTGAGTGTGTAGGCACTATTGGCGGTCAGTGTGAGTGTGTAGGCACCTATGGGGGTTAGGGTGTAGACTTTAGTGGCGGTGTAGGCTCTATTGGTGGTGAAAGTGAGTGTGTAGGCACCATTGGCAGTGAATGTGAGGGTGTAGGCTCTAATAGCGGTCAATGTGTAGGCATTGATGGCGATCAGCGTGAGTGTGTAGGCACCATTGTGCGCGCGCGCGCGTGTATGTGTGTGTGTGTGTCTCTCTCTCTCTCTCTCTCTCTCTCTCTCTCTCTCTCTCTCTCTCTCTCTCTATATATATATATCTCTCTATATATATATATATATATATATATATATATATATATATATATTCTCCTGAAAACTTATCAACAATGTGACATAGAGGGTAAAAATTGAAAGTGTGAATTTTTATGTTATTATTTGGAAATGAAAGCTTGACATCTCTTGTGTACATAAATGTAAGACATAAATTGACAGGGTGACAGGAACTTAGTTAATTGCTCATTATGCTACGTCATAGGTCAGTGTCTCGCGTGTTACAAGGTTTTCAAGGTTTCAAGGTTTGATTGAGCTTTTGGCCCCTTGGGGCTAGAAAGCGAAGTTACATTCGCACACGACATTCCTTATGAACAAGTACATGAGTTATACTTGTAATGGAGCGGAAGAGCCGCGTAGAAGGACAGTGACCCAGACAGCGGAGTCTGTCGAAATGGAGACCACAGCAGGCGTATGGCAGCAATCAGGTTTTTATTCTACAGCAGCAGACAAATTTCTCAGCACACCCAAAATCCTCACGCGCACGCACAGATAAGAGAACTGCGCGGGCCGCAAGGAACACACGCTATCGCTACAATGAAATCGGCCCTCTGGACCACAAAATGACTGACAATTGTGTTTCCTTGGCCCGCACAAATACAGTTTCCTCAACAATAACTAAACTAATTAAAACATGAAAAACATCAAATGAAAGCTACAGTTACAACCTTTTAAATCGTATAAACAAAATGTACACACATGACTTATTTTATTTACAACAAGAGTGGGAAGCGTGGCTTGCACCTATCTATAAGCAGATTCGTACAACTAAATCACAACTAACACAATGTACACAATATAGCTGTCAATAAAACTTACATCAGAATAAAGAACACGCTCCCACGGTTAAAATGGTACATAACAATTACAATACAACGCTCTATAAGAGAAGCAAGACACACTCAAAGACTCGTACTAAAACAAATGGTGCGAACTTTCGCCTGGGGCGCGTTATCTTAGTCGCAGCAGAGCTGATAGTGATACCAAGTAGTCTATGAATACAACTTAGCTTCTACAGTACACAATATTTAATAAGTTAATTTCAGCCCAAAATAAACACTAAACATGAAGTCAGCTAAGCAAAATACTATACGACAAAGCATTGATCGACACAGAATTACTTCAATCGAGTCAAAACAACGATTCACTACTATTCACTAATACTAAACAGAGAACGCGCCATGCAGACGACGGCTATAAAAAGAATGGACCTAGAGAGGCATCGGCTACTGATTAAGCTCGATCCTGCGTCTAAATAAACGTTGGATAAACATTCTAAGATGCCAGATTATATTACACATGGCTTTGGTGTATAACGAAAAGGACTAGGTGAACAAGGAGTAGGTAAACAAACAAGTGGTCAAAATATTAAGGGAGTAAACAGATTTGAAAATGGCGCGCACCGGCGGCTATTGCCGGTCGGCTGTGTGAAGGCCATGTGGCGTTACGCAACACGCAGCGCTTCAAAACAAAAGCGTCGTCTGCTCCGGTTCCCGGGTTACTAGCAGTACAGTAATGAAATTGCATGGATCTGATAACCGGGGCGGGATTATTGTAAAAACGTACAAAGAGCATTTGCTCAAATACTAATAAATAACTACCACACTTTATATATGAAAAATAAATGAATGCTCAAACACAAATCAAAGTTGTTATAAATATGTAAGGCTAAGGCGTAAAGATTAACTTGTGTGTGTGTGTGTGTGTGTGTGTGTGTGTGTGTGTGTGTGTGTGTGTGTGTGTGTGTGTGTGTGTGTGTTTCGTTATTGGCTTAATCAAAATAACTCAAGAATACAACTAATAAATTTAGCAAGCTTGATATTCTTAGATTTTGACGTCATATTCATGAGACTATAAAATTTGTGAAAATAGTGAAATTCATCTCCTACCTCACCACTGTCACAAACAGTACATATTATTTCATGCCTTGGAATACCTAACGATCGTCTTTGCTGGATTGGCAGTCTGTGGTTACTAAGCCTAAATTTCAATACTCTTTGTCTTAGGATAGATGGGAGATAGGTTAGATATTTCTCAAAGCAAAATTCTTTTTAAATAAACGATAATTACTACAAACACTATTTTCTGCTACCTTGCTTTGCCATTCTTGTATCAATTGATCCATTAGTCTTTGCTTCACTATACGTTTAAAACTTTCGATGGTATGGATTTGGTTAGACCAAATATAAGATAATCCTAAACTATCTAATAATGAATGCACTTTC
Source organism: Alviniconcha marisindica (assembly GCA_018857735.1). Classification (NCBI taxonomy): domain Eukaryota; kingdom Metazoa; phylum Mollusca; class Gastropoda; family Provannidae; genus Alviniconcha; species Alviniconcha marisindica. The sequence continues at coordinate 191,952 of JABMCL010001398.1, forward strand.
ATAAGCCAAGGGAGTTTTTAATCGCTTGCATAAGACAGAAGACACCAGCAATGCATGAATAGAGTCGGCTCAGTGGCCAGTTTGACTCTTGCCTTTTTTATTATACAATATTTCCTAATTAATAAAGGAATATCTGTCACTTCTGACATTTAAAAAAAAGTAATGTTTTAATTGTCCTGCCTCTTTAACGATTTTGGTTTAAAATGTCTTCTTCGAAGTACAGACATGCACAAAATAGATTACACATTTCTGTTCCTTATATTCTTTTCCTTCCTTTTCTTGATTGGAACCGGTATCGACCGCTGCTTTAGATATCGGGATAGCCAAGAGTGGCAGCAATCTAGTCCACAGTCACCCAAGCCTCATTCCCTGTCTTACGCCCTGTGTAAAAGCAAGAAAATCTTTTCACGATGTTTTACCGTCTTGTGATGATGTACCATCAAACTAATTTGGATCGCAAAAGTTTCAGTATTTCTGAAGATCTAGTAGAAACGATTGTGGCTTTGACCTTGAACATAGCAAAATGATATTTCTGAATGATACTCTGGCTGATGATGATGCATCACCATACTAAGTCTGACCGATCAAAGATATTGTCCGGGCAAACATACACTGAAGTTCAGAACCTTCACTGTGACCTTGACCTTGAATACAGCAAAGCAACCTTTTCACAAGACATTCCAGCTTATGAATATGCACTGTCAAACTAAATTGGTCGCCCCAAAAAATCAGCAGTTCAGAACATATAACAAAAATAGTCATATTTTATTGTATGAACCGAAATTCAGTTACTGTGACCTTGACCTTGAAGACGGAAACCCATTTTTCACATATGACACTCTGGCTTATAATGATGTCTCACCATACTGGGTTTGGTTACAAATGGTTCAGCGATGCACAAGATATCATCCAAACTAACATTAACTGAAACTTTTAACCTTGGCTGTGATATTGACCTTGAACACAGCAATCCAACATTTTCATTGGACACTTCTTTGCTTATGATGATCTACACTCAAATTGAGTTTGGTTGCAAAAGACTCACTGGTTTAGAACTAATTACAGATATAGTAGAAACCGTCACATTTTGATTATATAAGCCCACACTGAGACCTTCACCTTGAAAATAGAATCCCTTTTTTCCGCATGACATTCCGGCTCATGGTGATGCACCACAGTACCATGTGTCATACCACAGCTGTTCCCAGAAGCCTGTTTAGTTGGAGCAAGGCTGGTCTATTTTGGGAGTTGGTCAGAGCCGGCCAATGCCCCAGAATCTAGGTCAACTGTGCAGGTGGCCCCACTTGAGATACGGGATAGCTGAGCGGTCCTGGGGCCTTAACTATGAATCGGGCCTAAAGCGGTAGGCCGGCCTAAATCACAAGGCTATTGACAATGGCCCCAAAATGGTAACCATGGACCGGGACTACACCAAAGTCCGGGCCGAACCTCGGGCCTAAACAGCCGATATTTAGGCTAGCGATTTCGCCGCTGGACTAAAGGTCGTAGGCCTGGGACTATGACTGCTTTTGGCCTTGTTATGCTTGGAAAGTTGTTTTTTCTTGTTGTTTTTGTTAGTTTTTTGCTGTTGTTGCGTCTTTACGTCTGAATCCAGCGGTTTCTCTCTCTTTAATTATTTTTTTCTTTCTTTTTTTCCTTTCGTTTACTTCGTCAAATGAGTACTAGACTGATGTTCGTCGGCCAAAGCTCTTTCATTTTGGAGGGAAGAAAGGTCGCACTCGCCGAGCGACACAGGCATAATCAGTGACTGATTAATGTGATCGTACGATTTAATGTTTGCAAATTATTATGAGAGCAAGTTTGCTTGACGTCTTACATTCTCACTTGATTTATTTTCTTGTTATTTAAATTCATCTGCACAGCATAGGCTACCTGATTTCACAGCGTCCACTCGCCTTTCTGACAAGTTCAAAATGGCCGACGCAGCAGACGATGCTACGGTTACTCGAATTAGTAAATGCCAAGAAGAATACTCCATCGAAGATGTCGAGAGATCAGCGTTTTTACGAATAATGACCTCGTCGAGATCGCTTGGGTGTTGCAGAAGTAAAACATGGCGAATCACATCCAGAATCGGGGCCTGCCAGGCATGCCTTCACCTAATGTTTATGTTTACCGATGTTTGCGCGTGCGAAATACGTCGCAGGGAAGTGAACCGGCGAAGCGTGTCGGTGCGCATGCCCAGATGGGATTGCCCCGTCTAAAGTTAGCACAAGCGATGACGCGTGTGATGACCACTTTCTTATCAGCGCGAAGTCAGAGACTCTGTTGTCTCGACCATTGTCCGCGTCCATGTATACGAAATTTGCCTAACTCAAAGTCTCGAACTCTA
>JABMCL010003434.1:0-70000 GCA_018857735.1 Alviniconcha marisindica
ACTCCATCACTGATCAGCAGAACAATATATTCCAGCAAAATCCTGTTGAAATTATGCCAATATGAGGGATTCATTCGGCCAGGAAGTATCAGACTATCACTCTGTCAAAACTCAAAGCCAATTAGTCAGTCCTAGGATTTTTAAGTATTTAACATCCTGTCAGATCGTGATGAACAACATGGCTATAAGTCAGTGTATGAAAACTCCATCTCACATTTCTATCACAGTATCAGAATCAGAGAAACATCAAAAGTATGCCCCAGTTTTTCCTCAGGTAAAATGAACAGGATTTAAAATGGGGGAAATTCGCTACATTACTGAAACCAACAGTGATTTTATACCCCATTCCCCATCCCACCAGAATTTCTTTATATTGAGCATGTCCAAAAGGTGCTGCTTAGAAGGGGACATTAGGGTAAAAAATAAAAGCAGAAAGGTCTTTCAAGTAACACCTTTAAAAAGATGTCTTTTTTTTAAAATTTCAGGCCCTAAAAAATAACTTTGAAGCAAGTCTAGAAAAAAAATTTTAAAGGGGAACACTGAATCTGTCAATGCAACACAGGACCAATGTTTGTTTTATTTAATCTTAAATTTAATGATTGTATCAATCTGGGGGGAAAATAAACCCCATCGTTTATAAAAGACAGAAAAAATTTTTGCCCAATTTCACTTTTTATTTCATTTCAAAATAAAAACAATGATGTCTTTTACCAAATACTTTTTTTTAATAAAATGAAAAAAACCACTGAATCAAAAATGGATGTGTTTATTAAAATTTTTGAAGCATAGTTTTTTCCCTGACTGCAGCAAAAAAAGGGTCATCAAAATTTTTTTTTTATCTGTCGGATGTAAGATTATTGGATGGACATAACTTTTCCCATCTCAAAAAAAGCTTATAAAATAACGTGTGTTTTCCCCTACACTGAACAAAATTTCCCGCTGATTTAGTAGTGGTTTTAATGACTGCGCACTAAACAATTTGCTTGTATATTTTTTTGTAAATTTTAAAATTTTCTTTGGATGTAAAAATTTTGGTGGACACAACATTCCTTTGAAAAACATTCCGAAATAAAACAAGCCAAACTTTTAAACAATTTGAAATATGAACAAGGGAAACCATTTTTTAAAAGTAATGCACTGTGGATCCCGATATCAGAGGAACAATAATATGTAACACTGGACGTCAGTATGGACTTAGAAAAAGTAACCAAGTTGTCATTATTATTCTTTCATTACAAAACAAAAAACCATGTAATTACAAATTACATTCACCCAAACCCTATTTTAAAAGAGGAAAAATTAATTCGGTTGTTTTGGCTTTAAAGTTCACTACCTGGAATAAAAACTTCACATTGTAAGTAACCAGAAACAGAAATAAAATCGGGAAACGGGGACAAAGCATAGAGAATTTCCCATGTTAACATAATTCCCCATCCTAAAAAATTTTAAAAGTTTTGTTTTCAGGGGGGGGTTTTCACATTAGATATCATTTCTCCTTTCCAAATTTTCAGTTTAGGAAATTTTATTATTTTCCCCTTGTGTTTTTTTGCCCAATCGATCAAAAACTGTTAAAAAAACCCAATAAACATGTTTTTGAGGTTTGTCCCCTTATTTAAATATGCAATTTGGGAACCTAATGCATTAAGATATTTTTGTCTGCCGCGCAGGGGTTTTTTTTGACTTTCCCCCCGAATATTATTTAAACTTATCAGAAAAGGTTAAAATTCTAATAATATATATAGTGGGGGAAAACATAAAACACAAATACCAGGTTACCCCTCCTTTTTTAAATTTCTTTCATTTGTTTTTTCACCCCTAATAATTTCCCACCCCCCACTTTGGGCCACAGTGTATTTATTTTTTGTTGTATAAATTTTTTTTGTCTTCATGTTGCATATTTATATGAATTGTCACAATAATTTACTTTATATCTGCACTATTGTATTTGTACTGCAATGCACATAAAAAATAATGAAAGAAATTCTATTTGGCTTTCATATTTTCCCCAAATTTTAGAAGATTTTTCCCTTAGAAATAGAATCAAAACAACAAAAAAATTTGCTTTATTCACCCCCGGGGAAAGGGGAAGCCTGGGAAGATAAAAAAATTTAAAAAAAAACCTCCCCAATCACAATTTTAAATGTCATGGAAATGCTTCTTTTTTTTTTCTTTTTCTTCTTTTTTTTGTTGTGTTTTTGTAAATTTGTATAAATTGGTATAAATAGATAATTTACGGCTATCCTTTTTTAAAAACTCTTAGTTCACACACAACGGCAAAAATAAACCTGTAGATTTTTTTTTGCAGAAAGTGTATTGAGGAGTAAAATTTGTGTCATGGCATCAGCTGTTCCGATCGACTGAACAAATGAAAAAAAGCTGCCCGACAACGGCTAAACCCCGCGTGTGCCATTAAACCGGTTTTTTTGCCATTACGAAGGGTCCAAACGTATAAGTTTTTCTCTTTCAGCAAAACATGAAAAAACTGTTCTTGATCGAAACGTGGACTTTACTGTGCAAATGATAACCGCTTTTGGGGGGCATCCCCGAAACAGTGGGCTATCAAAAAAAGACATCACTTTGAATTTAAATGCCGACCAAACTGTTTAATAATGGTCATTTTACAATTAGAATGAAAAAGCAAAAAAAAGTTGTATCAAAGAAAAAACTATTTAAAATTTTCTGTGGGGAAACACATAAACTGTAAAAGGGACATGACCCAAAACGAAAATTCCCCCCGTTCCTTTTACCATGTTTGAAGAGAAAAGTAGGCGAAAGCATTGGGTAAAATGGGCCTTTGTGCAAAAAAACCACGGTCCAAAACGACGTTTTTCCCCCGAATCGGCAATTCTTCGATTTTAATGGACTGACAAAAAAACTTAAATTTTAAAATTGAAAAATTTTTTTAGAACGGGAAACCAACCTTTTATTTTCACTGCTTTGACTAAACACTGATTTTGCAACAGTTCTTTGTTTACCCCCCACAAGTCCCCGGGAATGTAGCAGACGAACGTTTTCGTCAGCATGAACCGGACCCCCTCGTTTTGATCGAAATAAACTTTTATTTCAAATTTTTCAATTTTACAAATAGTTATGAGCCGTTTTCTCAAGCATTAAAAGCTTTTCTATGTCCTGTCGGCAGCAAAGGGAAAATTGCCTAAAGAAGAAAGATGCAAACAAAACCGCACTGAAACGGTGCCCGAAATGTCCCCCCCTTCCTTTTCCATTTTTAGCCCGGACTTGGTTAAATTTTTTAATTTTATTTAATCAAAACTGATTTGGGAGTCAAATTATCTTTTTTTGATGCATACTCTTTCAGATAAATTAGGTTTGCGGAAAAATTAAGCCTGAAGAAGCATTTACGACCCCAAAAAAGGTGGTCCCCGCCGAGCACCTTTTGGCACAGGCTCATATATATAAAAATCTTTTTGAAACACAATATACAATGATGCAAAAGTATTGTACCAACACACTGACAGAAACCTTCAGTCTGATGAAGGTGATCTCTGAAGCGGTGTTAACGATCAAATGTTGTGACAATTTAAAATACAGTCTACACTTACCATTGCATTTTGGCTCTGCCATATTCTTCTTTGTTTCCCTCCCCACAGTTCGTGCACTTGAAGTTGTAGAAGGTGTCCCCTTTCAGCGGAGAAACAACAGGATTCTTCAGGCAATCTGTTTTCAGCAAAGAGCAAACGAATCATTCCTATTACTAGTATTAGCAGTACATCATATCAGTCAATCAAGCAAACGGTATGTAAAAAAACTAAAAATTGTTGTATGGCACAGAGCCATATAACCTCTCACATTATTATAACACTTACAAAAACATGCTCATAAATACATACCCGTAAAATAATATTAATCAGTTAATATTAAGAACAATACCTATAGTTATACTACACATACACACACACTCTCTCTCTCTCTCCCTCACACACACACACACACACACACACTCTCTCTCTCTTACTCACTCACTCACTTGCACGCACACACGCACGCACACACACACAACAAATACATGCATTACTAGTGATGGGTTGGTACAATGAAAAGAGAATGACAACTTGGTATGCAAAAGAGAAGTGATGGGTTTTATATTTTGGACCCACTGATTTCTGATAAGACCTATTGCTTCCTGGCTGAACTGGTCGGCCATCGGGTGATGTATTGTCGACTAATCCTCAGCCAATCCGTGTCTACAGGATCGCAAGGGGATATTTTTTCTGGTTGATTCTGGTCTTTCTTGGCACTGACTGCATGGTGTTCTCAACAGGTCCACTCACACTATCACAGAAAAGGCTGATCTACAACTGCCCTGTGCTCAAATACACCTCCATCAAGTAGGGCCCCCATCAACAACACCTCACACTCTTGAAAACATCCAACATCACTCTGTCTCACTTCTCACTCTCATCATCATGCTAGCAGCAAGACATTATAGAAAGTTTTAACCCCTTCACTGCCATGATGCCACTTGAAAACGACCAATAAAAGTGCAAAATTTGAAACCCTGAACTGTTTCTGTCCTCTTTTCGCACTGTCAGTGTCATGTGAAACGATTTCGATCGAAACACATAGTACACTGTTTGCAGGCACGTCCGTGCATCATTCAGCCCGGATTTTTACAGGCTGTGGCAGCGAAGGGGTTAAGACACAAATCTCTCGCTGCCCCTAAAACATCGTATGCTTCCCCTTTGTCCGCTCAGTGACGATATACCCAAGATTGGGTCCTGTCAGCGTATCGCAGTAGTTATAGCTCGCATCAAGATCTCTCGCCAATCTCACAAATCTCTCGCTCCCCCCTTGTCCGCTGACGATATACCCAAGATTGGGTCCTGTAACTAGTGTAAGTAAGTAAGTAAGTAAGTAAGTAAGTAAACACGGTGCTTAACGTCCACAGAAACCATAAGGCTTATTAGGGACGGGGAGAAGGGACGGGGGGGGGGTACATTGTCCTGTCAGCGTATCGCAGTAGTTATAGCGCGCATCCAGATGAAGATGATGATGTTCAGTCAGCCATGCTCAATCACCTGCATGAAACCGCTTCCTGCACTGCAAACACTGAAAGGTCCCTGCAAGCTGCGCAGGGTCAAGATTCCCACAGTAACAGTGCTTGTCGTCCATTGTGTACAAAGAATAGCTGTTGCCTTGTAGATCTCGGTGAAGACTAACACAGTATGTAACAGTATTTCAACTCTGAACAAAATGCCGCACTCTCATTCTCCTTTCATTTTTCTGAAAGTTACTACATGAATGAGAGTGACCTCCCTTGTTCGGAGTTTTTGTGAAATCTGATGAAATTGAAAAGCTTAGAGACATAAATTTCGATGAGGTAAGTATCATAACACCAATTGCTGTACGACAAGAAAAGCTGTAACTGATCAAAAAACCTTGCAAGCACCACCCAGTTTGAAAAGGGCCAATAAATCGCATAACTAAGTTTTTATTCTAACAATTCTGACTTTAACGCCCAGGGGGATATAGCTCAGTGGTAGAGCATTCGACTGCAGATCGAGAGGTCCCCGGTTCGATCCCGGGTGTCCCCTATTTTTTTATTTTTTTTTGCTTTCGTTTTTTTTCAAAACAGCTGGTTTCTTTGGGGCACAGGAACTGAAAGATAGTATGACAAATGCTCATCTGGACACAATACACATTTACTGACACAATACACAACTGGACAAATGCTCTGAAACAAAGTTGATTGCTAGCATTCTCAAATCAGATTAAAACGCAAAAGGTTAATAAGAAAGCTGATTTCAATTAAGCAACAAAAAAATATGCTTAAAAAGGGGGCGTGGGGAGGGGGTGGGGTGGTGGTGTGGGGTTTACCCTGAAAATGTGTGTATGCTTCCTGATGTCTAATTAAAATGTGATCTTTTTAACCTTTTGTGTGTTTGGGACAAATGCTCACTGATAGTGTTGCATCTGGATCAGATAGCCACTCACTGATAACGCTTACTACACGCACTTGAATGAGTGCAATGACAGAAAGATGATGGAAAACTGTCATACACAGGCAATGGTGGGGGGGTGAGGGGGGAATGGGAGAGAAAGAAGGCAGTGAGGGGTTGTGGAATTGAGTGCGTGTGTGTGTGTACGTGTTGGAAAGTGAGGGATAGAGTAAGATAAGTGATTCATAATTAAATTAGGTGTGTATTGCTGTAATATTTCAGATTTGGTGCTTTGAACCTCACATATGTATCACAGTGGGAGTCAGCATATTAAATATGCAGTTTTATCATTATTAGGTCATATGAAACGGTTACTACATCAGGTATAAGAACAGGTGTGCATGCGTTGGAAGTGATGAGAAAGGCACTGACTGCAGTGTTGTAAGTGCTTGTTTATGTAATAAGTAGGATTCCATTGTGCTCTTGGTTCCGTATATATTTTTGTTGACTGTAATGTTTTCGCATTGTGCACTTTAGGCTCATGTTAGGTGTAAGCGTTTTATAAATCTCTTAAAATACATAATAGTTAATACACAGGTAATGCTCACACGTTTGTGTGAAAATGCGCTTTACTAAGCGTTGTTATTAATAACTGAACATCATGACTGATGTGTGCATGTTTTTGTCTGATTGTGGATGGCAGTGCAAGCTGCAAATGCCTGGACGCAACATTTTATGACACATTTGTCTGATTGTGGGTGGCAGTGCAAGCTGCAAATGCCTGGACGCAACATTTTATGGCACATTTGTCTGATTGTGGGTGGCAGTGCAAGCTGCAAATGCCTGGACGCAACATTTTATGGCACATTTGTCTGATTGTGGGTGGCAGTGCAAGCTGCAAATGCCTGGACGCAACATTTTATGGCACATTTGTCTGATTGTGGATGGCAGTGCAAGCTGCAAATGCCTGGACGCAACATTTTATGGCACATTTGTCTGAGCAATATTTGCCCATTCCCAAGAGAGGCGGACATTAAGAGAGAGTAAGTAAAACACAAATAACAGTACTTCAGGACTTTTTATTAATATAATACAGTAAGTATACTAATTTGATTGACATGTTACAGAAACATCAGTATCATCATGATGAACGTTTTAATTTACGACAAACAGAAGACATTTCAATGGATCATAAAATAAAACTGGCATGCACCAGTACTCAAAATGTTGCATTTTAAAAACACTGTACACAAATATCAGACATGACGCACTGCAGCACACCCCGCCTTTGCCAACAACAGTTGTTTGCACACTTCAAATAACTGCGCACCAGGCCTCAAACTGGCTTTGCAAAAAAACAAGATTCCCCTGACCCCTGGCTTAAAACTGGTTCCCATTCGCAAGAGAAAGCAGGCAACAGCAGAGCAGTGCTGACCAAACCGTTTGCAGAAAGTATGCAAAAGTGACAGCAGTTTCTCTTTCCTTGAAAATGTTGCTTTTGCCATTTTGATGCCTACCTTTCTTCTGGGTTAAAAAAACAAAACAAATCATTTTCTGTACATCTGAGAGTTTACCAACATGTGCTTTTTTGCAGGGGTGGGGAAGGTGTCTTGGTGGGGTGGGGGTGGGAGAGGAGGAACTGGGGGGGTGGGGGCGGGTGGGGGGGAGGGGGAGGGGGGAGGAACGTGGTGGTGATGGGGGGGGGGGGGGATTAGGAATCAAAGTTTATGTCAGGGAAAGTTACATTTTTAAGCCTTTGGTTGTTTTAATCAGCTAGTGTGTCTTCTTTCTGTTGCTAGCAAACTCAGCCAAGTTGTGTCTCACAGTATCACAGAAAAAAGAGAATTGCATTAAATACATAAGAGCCATTACATTTACAGGAAAGTGTTCCCAACAGATAGTGTTTGCATTGAAATGTGCTGGAACTGTGGGAAATACTCTATAGCTGGCAGTGGCAATGTGTTTTGGGAGGAGAAAGGGGAGGTGTGTGTGTGTGGGGGGGGGGTAACCAACAGAACCCATACTATCAGCAGTTACCTACAACATTTGCACAAACACTGTGTGAAAACATGTGCAGTTCTCACTGGGAATGGATTTCTCTCACAATTCTCCCTATGTAGCACCACCCATTCATTAAAGTGGAAGTTTTTTTCTGAACGAAAACGGTGGCATCTATCACACCAGGTATCTCACAAATCAGAACGTGAAAAAAAAAGTAATTGCTTGATGTAAAGACTGTATATACTGTTTTGTCTCCCCATGCTTGATGAAAAGACTGTGTATACTGTTCTGTCTCCCCATGTTGGATGAAAAGACTGTGTATACTGTTTTGTCTCCCCACACACTTGATGAAAAGACTGTGTATACTGTTATGTCTCGCCACGCTGGATGAAAAGACTGTGTATATATACTGTTTTGTCTCCCCATGCTTGATGAAAAGACTGTGCATACTGTTTTATCTCCCCATGTTTGATGAAAAGACTGTATACAGTTTTCTCTCCCCACGCTGGATGAAAAGACTGTGTATACTGTTTTGTCTCCCCACGCTTTATGAAAAGACTGTATACAGTTTTCTCTCCCCACGCTGGACGAAAAGACTTTCATACTGTTTTATCTCCCCACGCTTGATGAAAAGACTGTATACTGTTTTGTCTCCCCACACTTGACGAAAAGACTGCATACAGTTTTATCCCCCCACACTGGATGAAAAGACTGTATACTGTTTTGTCTCCCCATGCTTGATGAAAAGACTGGATACAGTTTTCTCCCCCCACACTGGATGAAAAGACTGTATACTGTTTTGTCTCCCCACGCTTGATGAAAAGACTGTATACTGTTTTGTCTCCCCACGCTTGATGAAAAGACTGTATACTGTTTTGTCTCCCCACACTTGATGAAAAGACTGTATACTGTCTTTTTCTCCCCACGCTTTTATGAAAAGACTGTATACTGTTTTGTCTCTCCACACTTGATGAAAAGACTGTATACTGTTTTGTCTCCCGATGTTTGATGAAAAGACTGTATACTGTTTAGTCTCCCCACGCTTGATGAAAAGACTGTATACTGTTTCGTCTCCCCCAAATATTGCTATTCATCACTAAGAATGAAGCTCTCACGTACTTTGTTATCTTTTGGACACTAGTGCTGTTTATTTTCCACCTAAGCACTATGCAGCATACAATCGAATGCACACAGAAGCATAGCTCTCTCACTGCTGAATAAGGTTCAGAAACATTTCAGTCAGGAAACTGTTCTGGAAATAATTTTCAGTGTAGTATCTGCAACTGTAGAAGGTGATGCTTGTTTGAAGTGGAAGGCGAGCAAGGGAGAAAAAAAAGTGTAATGACTGCAAAGAGCTGCACAACTTTGTCAACTTCAACAACTGTAAGCTCCAATTTCTCGCATTTGATCATTTGTTAGTGTATTATTTGTTTGTTGCTTGAAAAGGTGCTTGCGCTAAAAATGTGCATCATTTTGTATGTCTAATGAAAACAGCATCCTTCTTAACCCCTTTGTAAGTTTTGATTCTGTCACTGATATTCAGAACACAAACCAGAAAATCACCTGTGACACAGGCACCTGCACGAAAGATGCATGCAGCAACGTCAGTGAGATTTAAATGGAAGCACACAATGAGTGACAAAGGCACCCACCCTAACCCACAACCACCACCCCCACCCCAAAAGTTTTTTTAATTTTTTTGGCATGTCTTCTTCACATCTCCAATAGCCCCCAGCAGCACGTACAAAAGCAGCTGAGACTCTGTGTGTGCAACCATTTTCTCTCCAGTTTGTGAATGCGTATATATGCAGTGTTCCCAGCTGTTCAGGCAAGCGTACTTGACTTCAAGAAGGGGAGAAAATAATTCTGTGAAATCCTAGGTAGGTAGGTAGTGTTGCTTAATGTCCTCTGATGTCAGCTGACATATTAGGGACAAGCTGAGACCAGTGCCGAAGCATGGTTCAATATAGCTTTACGTCCACGGAAACCAGAAGGCTCGTTAGGACGGACAGCCCAGGACGGCCACCTCGACTCTCACACAGCTCCTGAACCATCTGTGAAATCCTTGAGCCAATATTCAGTATAATCAGAGTAAACAACACAAAAGCTTCAGGAGTTTGACAAGCTTTTTTGTTTTTGTTTCACCTAACATGGAAATCATCACTGCTTCATGGAATACAAATGCTGAAATCAGTAGCCCCATAGTCAGCTCCAATCTATATTGTATGCTAAACCTACTGTGATATACCCAGTATCAGGTACACAATGGAACACTGTGAATGTTGATTGTCAAGGCATCAGTGACAGAATACAGGGATCGGAAATTATTGCAATCAGAGCATGAACACATAGCATAAAAATAAAAAATAAATTGTAAAAAGGAAAACTATCTCACAACATATAACACAGCAAAGCGTAGCAAAATCTACAAATGCATTCAAAAGAATCTGATGTCACTCAACCATGGTATACTAACCACAAGCTTGTCATCAAATGATAGCAAGAAATAAACCTTTCTTTAAAAATGACTGATGTCCTCTTTTTTCCTGTATAAAATGCCCAGTTTTTGCTGTGAATATCTGTGAATTAGCCTACCCCATATCATACACGACTAATGACTCGTGTGCCCATCATTTTAGTTTTTTTTCCCTCAAGGAGTCATCCTCACAGCACCCTCTTATGTCTCTCTCTCTGAGATTAGATTCTGACCCCTTCCTTTTCCAAGATGGGAACTTCTAACTGCACAGAAGAGAAATTAGCTATCACTAAGTGCACCAGTTTTATCTATTAGTGCTGCTCATCACATCAGTTTGATTCATTATTCATCACATCAGTCTTCTTTGCTCTTCATCACATCATTTTGATCTATCTCTCTTCACATCCAACCCCCCCTACCCCCCCCCCCCCTTCAAAAATGATAATATAAAAAAGTTAATAACTCAACAAAAATAGCAATACCTGACCACATCAACAGTACTGGCATGGTATAATGAAAGATATAGTAGGTAGGGTACACTGAATGAAAAGGTATGGTATAATGATGGGCAACGTCAGGTAAACTGAAGGTAAAGGTGTGGTATGATTAATGAAGGACAAGGTCAGGTACACTGAAGGTAAAGGTGTGGTATGATTAATGAAGGACAAGGTCAGGTACACTGAAGGAAAAGGTGTGGTATGATTAATGAAGGGCAAGGTCAGGTACACTGAAGGAAAAGGTGTGATATGATTAATGAAGGACAAGGTATGGTACACTAAAGGAAAAGGTGTGGTATGGTATAATGAAGGACAAGGTCAGGTACACTGAAGGAAAAGGTGTGGTATGATTAATGAAGGACAAGGTCAGGTACACTGAAGGTAAAGGTGTGGTATGATTAATGAAGGGCAAGGTCACGTACACTGAAGGTAAAGGTGTGGTATGATTAATGAAGGACAAGGTCAGGTACACTGAAGGAAAAGGTGTGGTATGGTATAATGAAGGAAAAGGTGTGGTATGGTAGAATGAAGGACAAGGTATGGTATAATGAAGAAAAAGGTGTGGTATGGTAGAAAGAAGGACAAGGTATGGTATAATGAAGGAAAAGGTGTGGTATGGTATAATGAAGGACAAGGTATGGTACACTGAAGGAAAAGGTGTGGTATGGTATAATGAAGGACAAGGTCAGGTACACTGAAGGTAAAGGTGTGGTATGATTAATGAAGGACAAGGTCAGGTACACTGAAGGTAAAGGTGTGGTATGATTAATGAAGGACAAGGTCAGGTACACTGAAGGAAAAGGTGTGGTATGATTAATGAAGGACAAGGTCAGGTACACTGAAGGAAAAGGTGTGGTATGGTAGAATGAAGGACAAGGTATGGTATAATGAAGAAAAAGGTGTGGTATGGTAGAATGAAGGACAAGGTATGGTATAATGAAGGAAAAGGTGTGGTATGGTAGAATGAAGGACAAGGTATGGTACACTGAAGGAAAAGGTGTGGTATGATTAATGAAGGACAAGGTCAGGTACACTGAAGGTAAAGGTGTGGTATGATTAATGAAGGGCAAGGTCAGGCACACTGAAGGTAAAGGTGTGGTATGATTAATGAAGGACAAGGTATTTGCGAGGCAGAGCTGGGGTGAGATGGGGCGGATGAAGGTGTGCAAGGCAGAGTAGGGAAGGGGGTAGTTTTTTCCCCCGACTGGTTCAAAATAATAGGGTATGTGCCTGCAAACTCTGGCAGGGTAGGTAGGGTGGGGGGGCATGTCTTCACCTGGCATGAAGCAATAAATGTGTGTGTCTATGGCTATGCAGAAGGGGTGTGTGTCTGGCATGTGTGTGTGGACTGGTTGTGGTGGTGGTGGGTGGGGTGTGGGGCGGATAAAGCAATGTTTTCACCTGGCATGAAGCAAAAGGTGTGTGTCTATGCAGGAGGGGGGATCTGTGTGCTGACAGGTTGTGGGGCATGGCGTGGAGTGGATAAAGCAATGTTTTCACCTGGCAATAAATAATGGTGTGTTGTTCCTGTACATGCAATGTGAACAGAGTGTGGTACAGATGGCTGGGGTGGGGGTGGGGGTTGAAATAGAGAGATGGGATAGTTGTTTTCAGCTCGCACGAAATAATGAAGGCACTTATTGATCAAAGCAGATGACTACCTGCCAGCATAACCAACATCACACCATCGCTGACACGCATTTTAATGTCAGGCCACAGCAGCCACATTACACAGTCACTGACATAAATGCCACATTCAACACTCACAGACTTAAATGCCACATTACACAATCACCGCCATAGATACTGGGAGTTCTGCAGAACACTGCCACCCCAATTTCAGGTTATGCACGTTTCTCTTCAGTCTCTTCAGTCCACCGTCCACACTTAGTTAGCACAGCACACTGATAAAGTGGACCGACTGACTGCGGAACACAACCACTGCTGTACACATGGTGACACATCAGATCCTTGCCTTTGGGACACAGATACGGGACAATGTCAAAAATGCAAACCTCACTGAATAACTTGTGAGAAGTCAACAACAATGGAATTTTAAAACACAACACTAATATCCCCCTAAAATCAGGCCACAATAACCAGTCCAAACAAACAGGTTCAGGTCAACACGCGTCATCATCAAGCAAAATTTGAAACAATCCACTAAAATTGAATTTAAAAAAAAGAAAAGAAAAAGAAGCCAACATTAAGGTTTCTGTTATGGCTGGTACTAGTTCAGTGTTCTAAAACCATAACCTCCCTCAAGGTCACTAAAAATGCAATGCAAAGATTTTATGCAATTTTTAACACTTATAAAATTTGACCTTCATCAGATAAGAGCTATTTTAAGTATTAAAAAAAAAAAAAAAAAAAAAAAGAAAGAAAGAAGCTATTCATGTGACCTTTTGGATGCAGCTGTCAGGTTGCACTTTGCATGACCAGTGTCATTCAAACACCAATGAACAGGTAGTGCTGAATACACATTTTCACCATGCAAATATGTGAAAAGATTTTCTTCAACAGTAGCTGACAAAGTCCCAAGTTATGGTTTTTGTTGCAACCAATGAAAAGCCTAACTCAGATTATTCAAACTACATAAATTCCCACCAGTCAAAAAGCACACAATCTAAAAAAAACTGTAAACAAATTATACAAAAGGCATGAAAAACGGCTAACACAATTGCCAAAACTTAAGGCAAAAAAAGCATGAACAGAGCAAAAAAGCATTGGTCTCAATCACCGAGATAAGATACGTTAACAATACATGTAGTCTGGCAATTTCTCCATTAAAATTCACAAGCTGATTCCAATTCTAATCAAACCCTGACAAACCATGCACAGTTGTACCCTTTTATAGCGCAAATATTGCGTAGCTGTACTCTCACTCTTCCTCACTAGTGATTAAATGTGTAATTTGTATCAGAGGAATACTACTGTGTTTCTTTTAATTCCTTTAATCCTACGTGCATACACTGACTCACTTCAGTTACACACCACACACACCCTTTCTCACTTCTCATACCTGTCCCACCCAACCCCCACTGAAGTTGTTTTCAACAAGTTTTTGCCAAAGCTGGGTCATACAAAAATGATTCTCCACACACTGATCTGTTGTTGCTGTCATGTCCTGTGGTCTGGGACCTGGCAAAATTAAGCTCAAAAAGCAGCTATCACCCCCCAACCCGAACCCCTGAATTCAAAGAGTTAAACAATGAAGAACATTTCTGTAATCATTGTCACTGTGTTAACCAGTTTAATAATGAGTCACATTTCTGTAATCATTATGGCTGCATTTTGAACTTCTTGTAAGGTTGTACTTGAAATGGAAATAGCACACAGGCTAAAAAACCGTCAAACAACACTAGAGTTTGACTTGAATGGCAAATGAAGGTGGCAGACAAGTATAGACTCCTAGCAGAACATTTTCCACAAACTTTCAGAGAGCCTGAAAGACCGTAGGGGCATGTGCCCAGTATAGTTTTCAATGGCATGCCTGCACTTTTTCTGCCTTTCACTTCCATTCAATTTATTTCTCTGTTCCTCACTTTCTTTCAGCATAATGCAAGATGCATCATGAACAGTGACTCAGGCATGTGCTATGATAAATTGTGCTTCACCGTCATGGAACCATCACAGTTAACTGCTAAGGCATGTGCTATGATAAACTGTGCTTCACCGTCATGTAACCATCACAGTGAACTGAGCGTTAAATGTCAGTGAAGCCACAGAAGTGTACAGATGACTCAGGCACCCTGCCTGGAAGGTGCGGATGCAGACACCTCCACATTCCCTAGACATCTTAAAATCACAGTACGATGCTGGGTGGCGCCTTCTGAGACAAGGTTCAGTGCAGTTCAACAAATTTGACCTTCTAACGCTTTTTTCAGCCCTGAAACAATTGTTTATGCAGAATACAAACCTCACCACCACTGAAATACGCTAATCCAAACAGCTACCATTCCCACCAGTCAGCTGAAAACATCGGTACGATCCGACATGATCCTAGCTTTCGCTCTGGACACCTAAGGTATAATCTCATACGGTTATTCCACCAAGTACTGTCGGACGCATACTTCAGTTTTAAAATGGAAGTAATATTGTCGAAAGTTATAGAGAGATAAACCAACAAACAGAAAACATGGAATCTTCATCACAACAGCCAGAATCTACTTTGCTGTGTGCATGCATGTTTACAGCCCCAACTATTCATTCCCTTGCTGAACCACGGCTGTCCCCGTTTCAACAGACACCTGACTGGGTGCCAGGGATGGACATTTTGTCTTTGCCATGTATACCTTCTGTGCATTTGCACAGCATGCCACCTTGGCACCAAGGCAATTTGTAAAAGGTCCCGCTACAAGTCTGTACACGGTGTAATCTTAATGATCAAGACCATCTATGCTTTACACCTTTGGTTTGCCGTCACTTTAACTAGCATTTACTCATCTGAACAGGTAATGTAATCATACATGTACGTTCATAGCAGACTGACATACAATGAACAGTCTAAATTCAAATATCGTTGACACTGAAACATACAGCGTGAAAAGATTCCAGCTTTACACACTTAGTCCATAATGCATTCAAAAATAATTCCACAAACAACAATCATTAACCAAGACCTACATTTTACCAACGGTGATGAAACCATTGATCATAATGGTAATAAGTAGATGATGATGATGTGATGATGACAATGACAAGCTTCTTGGCATGGAATGGAGAGCACCCCTAATGAACGATCACCATGACGACAGGCCGCGCTTCACTGGATGAGGAAACGTCTTCCCTCAGGATTGCACAAAGACCAGCCTCCTGTGCTCAGCCCACTTAGTGGACAGCAAGGCGCTGAAGCGTCCAACCTTCTCAACACAGGCTTTGCCCAGCAGGCAGAAGAGAAGAGAACAGAGTTTTGCAACACGAAGGATTTGCTTTTACTTCCTAGCATGGCTACAAATTCCCCACCTGTGGCTGGATGGCACACTTTTTAGTGTCTGCATCAATGCACTTTCACTGCCTCTTTATCCCCCCCCCCTCCCCCCCTTTTTAAAATTTTATTTAGCAGAAGCAAGCATTTCACTGCCTCTTTATTTGTTCGTTTTATTTTAGCAGAAGCATTTCTTTTTAGCAAGTATTATTCTTCGGAGCAGAAAAAAGGCAGCTTTATAGCAGAATTTTGCTAATAAGCCGACAATGCCCAAGCTTCATTACAGCTGTCCTAAAGCACACCAGTGGTATCTTCATTGTTCTACCTGGAAACATTCTGCACATACACAATGAGTCAGATGATTCAGCACACAGGAAAAAAAATCATTTTTTACAGCTGATATACAACCAGCAAGAAAGCTTGATACAGCGTTCTGAATTTTATGTTTCATTTGAATCTCTTCAACCAGTTGGACAAAGTCAGTTTAGAGAAGGAAAGTTTTGTTGACAACAGGGTCTTACTACACCAGTACAGACGGAAATGGCGGTGCCGAAGATGATGGAAGTGGCAGTGCTGAAGATGATGAAAAGAAAACAGTGAAGGGACAGGCCCCTGACTATGACTGGCCACAAGGAGAAGAGAGGGTGGAACTGGAGGAGAGTCATCTTCAGGAAGATGGGACTTGCACTGGCAGAGGGAAGATTTCGGGACCGGTGCCGTTCCCGGCAGTCTTTGGGGGTTGTTGCAATGCGTCCTGAATCACAGATGCCACTTTATCACGATCAAGCTGGAACAGAAGAAACAACACAGAGGGAGCGTAAGCTCCAGGCAACCAGACAAACACACTGCAGGTGTCATGCCATCCGTGGAATAAAAAGAAAGGTAAAACAATGAACAAGGCTCGTTACCTTGCACAGCAAGACACCCTCCTCCCCCAACACCTCTTTGTGCCCACCCAGTTACCCCCCCAACACCTCTTTGTACCCCCCCAACACCTCTTTGTACCCACCCAGTTACTCCCCCAACACCTCTTTGTACCCACCCGGTTACCCCCACCCCCTCCAAAGACCTCTTTGTCCCGTCCCCCCCAGACTACCCCCCCCCCCCCCCCCCCAACACATCTTTGTGCCCACCAAGTTACCCCCCCACCAGTTACATCCCCCGAACACCTCTTAGCGCCCACCTAGTTACCCCCCCAACACCTCTTTGCCCCCCGCCCCCCACCTTTGTGTCCACCCAGTCCCCCCCCCTCCCAACACCTTTGTGCCCACCCAGTTACCCCCCTCCCCCCAACACCTTTTGTGTCCACCCAGTTCCCCCGCCCCCCCACCTTTGTGCCCACCCAGTTACCCCCTCCCCCCAACACCTTTTTGTGTCACACCAGTTAACACCCCCCCCCCCCCCCCCCCCTTTGTGTCCACCCAGTTACACCCCCCCCCCCCCCCCAAACACTCTTGTGCCCACCCAGTTACCCCCCCCCCCCCTCTTTGTGCCCACCCAGTTACACCCCCCCCCCCCATCTCTTTGTGTCCACCCAGTTACCCCCCCCACTCTTTGTTCCACCCAGTTCACCCCCACCCCACCTCTTTGTACCCACCCAGTTACCCCCCCAACACCTCTTTGTACCCACCCAGTTACCCCCCACACCTCTTTGTACCCACCCAGTTACTCCCCCAACACCTCTTTGTACCCACCCAGTTACCCCCCCAACACCTCTTTGTACCCACCCAGTTACCCCCCCAACACCTCTTTGTACCCACCCAGTTACTCCCCCAACACCTCTTTGTACCCACCCAGTTACCCCCCCAACACCTCTTTGTACCCACCCAGTTACCCCCACCCCCTCCAAAGACCTCTTTGTGCCCCCCAGCTACCCCCCCCTGTTCCCTCCAAGAATATGTGTTCATTATCCCAAGACAACTTTACAGCCTTACCTCATTTATAAAACCAAACTGCACAAGCTCATCAGCCAGGAAAGCCGGGGTGAGGTCTTCCGTCAGGTCGGCCATGAGCTGCCGGTTCATCTTGTCGTCCATGCGGCACTGCAGCACGATCTGCGGGTTCTTGCCGTCCTCCGTTGGCTGCTGCAGCTGGCAGGAAATGTTGGTCACCAGCCTCATCTCCACGTCGTAGGGCTCCGGTGTCTCCGACTTCACTGACTCGGCCAGTTCTGGGGTTATGGCCCGGGGGCGTGATGGGGGGGTCATCATGGCAAAGGCCGTCAAAGGGTAGATGCCATTCCTGGAGAAAGTCAGTTCTTCATGTTTGACAGTGAAGGTTGTGTCAGGGTGAAACATAAGTCATCAGATTATGAGGAAAAGTCTGTCTGACGGCTTAAGACTAGTTAAGTTTGGAAAGAATTTAGAAAACAGGGAACTGAATCAATGAAGTCAGAAATGAGAAAGATAGGTTTCCTGGCATCAGACAAAGCATGCAAGGCTATATTCTGGCCTGCTGCAGGCTTGTGAGAAAACCTTTGCAAATTTTGGATTCTCAGCAGAGGGGACCTGCATTTCTGCAGCCAAATCACAGGTTTTGGTGAAAGAGTGTTTGGGACAAACTACAGTTACTGTTTCAGACTGTTTCTGGGCCTGTCTCTGAATTTGTTGGATTACAAGTGCCGGACAAAGATACTACTTTCTGTCATCAGCATCATTTCTGTCAATCTTTTTCCACTCTTAGAAGATGATGCTATTAGAACCAGAGACAGAACTTACTTCACGTCTTCCAAGAATTTCTCCACTTCCATTGTAGGCACCTGAGAGGATCTGCAACTCACAAGAAGTGAAAATGCTCAAATTGCATTCATGACGGAACTAAATTCTGCCAATGCTTCCATGACCTTGAAAACAATTCAAGGTCATCAGAACCGGCATGAATGTTTTGTATGAATGTATAAAATGTATATGGTTTGATATAGGTTATCAACATGCAGAGTTAGAAAGACAAACTACAGAGAGCTGTGTGCAGTCTTGTTAACGCACGTGACAAGCACACCCGGTTTAACTGAGAGTGAGACTGGACAAGACATCACATTTGTCTTTTTCCCACATGGCAAGGAAGCACTATTTTCTTTGATTGATTTCAGATTTGAACGGGCAAGGTCCAGCCTTTATCTCAGTCTGAAACAGCAGACTTACTTCCACTCTGTTTTCAGATTTGAATGGGCAAGGTCCAGCCTTTATCTCATTCTGACTCAGCAGACTTACTTCCACTCTTTTGTTTTCAGATTTGAACGGACAAGGTCCAGCCTTTATCTCAGTCTGAATCAGCAGACTTACTTCCACTCTTCTGTTTTCAGATTTGAACGGACAAGGTCCAGCCTTTATCTCAGTCAGACTCAGCACTTACTTCCACTCTTCTGTTTTCAGATTTGAACGGACAAGGCCCAACCTTCATCTCAGTCAGACTCAGCACTTACTTCCACTCTTCTGTTTTCAGATTTGAACGGACAAGGCCCAACCTTCATCTCAGTCAGACTCAGCAGACTTACTTCCACTCCACCATTTGCCCGCCCTTGGACGGAATGGTGGCGATCAGCTTGGTGGGGTGCCACTTGGCCAGGTAGTTCTCATCCGCCAGGTTTTCCTGCTGGTCTGTTGTAACATAGGACACAACACCCTCACTGCACTTGTGTATGCTGTAAGACTAGGGCCCATATGTATGAGGAGCAAATAGCCCCCTTTTATCACGTTATCTTCTAAACAGTAATGACACTGAAAAGATCAGCACATGTGGAGTGCAAAATACGACTACCTGGCCAGGCTAAAGGTATTTAAAGTTACAGACTCATTTTCCAAGTTTAAGCAGCTTAAGTGCCATATACAAATGGTGGCTCTGATGCTGCCACTGCCAACAGAGGCTGCTACTGTGGAGAAAACAAACACTTGTATGGATCAATGCCATCCCATGTAGCACTGAGGACTACCAATTATTCAACGCAATTTGGAGTAACTCATCAAGACACATCCCAATCTACAAAGATGAGGAAGAGGAGATAGGAAAGTCTCAAATGGAAAGGGGTCATTGGGTCACTGACATCTGCTTGAACTTTGAACTGGAACCTGACATGGCTGTTATCATGCAGTGACCAATCAGTTTACCATTTTCAGTGTCACATGCTATACATTGTTGGTAAAACAAGTGATTTTCCTGACCTAAAATAAACCCACAAACAGCTATTTTGGAGCCTTTTGATGACGTGTGTGTGTGGAAGGAGAGGTAGACTTATGGACCAATTAAAAATTTGGGATTAGGGGTTATTCACCTTTAACTTTATTTGCTGATCATACACACAAGGGCCCTGATGAACAGCTGTGGCTTTGGACAACACTGTCAACTTGTGCATGGTTGCATGGCATGCACACAACATGCGCTGAGATGGCAGCAGTTTCGTGTGGCACAAGCCATATAACAACCAATTAGTGCTGTAAGTACATCACTTTGGTGGATATTCAAATGTATTGTGTCATGCTGCAGTCACTCATTCAGTCACAGGAAATTCAAATACGCTATGTAAAGCTGCAGTCACTCATTCAGTCACAGGAAATTCAAATACGCTATGTAAAGCTGCAGTCACTCATTCAGTCACAGGAATATTCAAATACGCTATGTAAAGCCTGCAGTCACTCATTCAGTCACAGGAAATTCAAATACGCTATGTAAAGCTGCAGTCACTCATTCAGTCACAGGAAATTCAAATACGCTATGTAAAGCTGCAGTCACTCATTCAGTCACAGGAATTCAAATACACTATGTAAAGCTGCAGTCACTCATTCAGTCACAGGATATTCAAATACACTGTGTAAAGCTGCAGTCACTCATTCAGTCACAGGATATTCAAATAGCATGTAAAGCTGCAGTCACTCATTCAGTCACAGGAAATTCAAATACGCTATGTAAAGCTGCAGTCACTCATTCAGTCACAGGAATTCAAATACGCTATGTAAAGCTGCAGTCACTCATTCAGTCACAGGATATTAAATACGCTCAGTAAAGCTGCAGTCACTCATTCAGTCACAGGATATTCAAATACACCTATGTAAGCTGCAGTCACTCATTCAGTCACAGGATATTCAGATCACTGTGTCAAAGCTGCAGTCACTCATTCAGTCACAGGATATTCAGATGCACTGTGTAAAGCTGCAGTCACTCATTCAGTCACAGGAAATTCAAATACACTGTGTAAAGCTGCAGTCACTCATTCAGTCACAGGATATTCAGATGCACTGTGTAAAGCTGCAGTCACTCATTCAGTCACATGTGACTAGTGTGCAATGGGTCTGCTCAAGAGCAGAGAATAGCAGTATATACAAGTGATCATCATCACTTCAGGCTTTTATGGAATGGGGTGAGGCAGAACAATCTGTCTTGTATTGTAGTCCTATTTCTGGGAAGTCCCAAAGCAGCCCACTGCCATAAATGTTTGTATTGTAGTCCTATTTCTGGGAAGTTCCAAAGCAGCCCACTGCCATAAATGTTTGTATTGTAGTCCTATTTCTGGGAAGTTCCAAAGCAGCCCACTGCCATAAATGTTTGTATTGTAGTCCTATTTCTGGGAAGTTCCAAAGCAGCCCACTGCCATAAATGTTTGTATTGTAGTCCTATTTCTGGGAAGTTCCAAAGCAGCCCACTGCCATAAATGTTTGTATTGTAGTCCTATTTCTGGGAAGTTCCAATACAGCCCACTGCCATAAATGTTTGTATTGTAGTCCTATTTCTGGTGAAGTTCTAATACAGCCCACTGCCATAAATGTCTGTATTGTAGTCCTATTTCTGGGAAGTTCCAAACAGCCCACTGCCATAAATGTTTGTATTGTAGTCCATTTCTGGGAAGTTCCCATACAGCGCACTGCTCATTCAGCAGGTGGTTTGGAACAGAGTCTTACAGAGAACGCTCTTGACGAATCGGTGGGCAGCCAGAAGCTTGAGGGCGTGGACCTCAAACAGCACCGCGTGGAACAGCAGCTCTCTCGCTGTCGGCCGCTTGGCCGGGTCTTTCTGGATGCACAGTCGCAGAAAATTCTGCAACACAACCACACAGATCAACACAGCTGTAGCAACAAGCAAACCAGCGAGAAAGGAAAGCCAGTGGGTATTTTTCACACTCTGAACCCTCCCGATCTTGCTGTTCAGCAGATCTGATTGCCAAGTGGATTTGTTTTCATTTCATTATGCACACATTCTCCACATGTTTGCCCATGGAAACATTTCTGTTGAAGTTTGCAAGGAAGGCTTTCAATAACCACCAACTACGGACTGAAATACCTGCCCAAGCCAATTTCCTGGGCAGACTGATGACAACACATGCAGTGATTCTACAAACTGAAATACCTGCCCAAGCCAATTTGCTGGGCAGACTGATGACAACACATGCAGTGATTCTACAAACTGAAATACCTGCCCAAGCCAATTTACTGGGCAGACTGATGACAACACATGCAGTGACACTACCTACCCTCTGTAGGGGACTGTCCAGCACGTTGAGGGTATCTTCAATGTCCTCTTCTGTGACAATCTTGCCGTCACCATTCCCATGGATGCCAAGGGCAGCCATCTGGAAAGCAGATTGGCAGAAAAACTAAAACACTGCTTTCAAGACACTGCCACAGCATGAGCTACATTTCCTGGACCCTCTTAACAACAATATCTGCGTGTGAGTGTGTGTGTGCGTGTGCATGTGTATGTGTTTGAGCATGCATGCATGCATGGATGCATTTGTGAATGCGTGCACTGCTGTGCACATGCAAGAAGTAATGTAAGTGTGCAATCGCTGCATAACAATTAATTCCAAACATCTGCAGACCGCAAGTGAAACAAATGAAAGTCTGCAACATTTTCCTGCCACAGCAACTCCCACCTCAACACTCACCTCAAGCGCGCACATGCCAAAGGAGTAGATGTCGATCTTGACTGTGACTGGGTTTGAGCCTGCAAGAGACACACGGTCCAGTGAAATCCCATCACAACCTCAAAAGCATCAGCACAACACATCTGTTTTGTGGCAGTATGTACATCAGAAGCATAATATGAGATTAGAGCTATAAAACATTTTAAATCACAACTGACATCTGCATTGCTACTCATCCACAGAAAAAGCTGTATACCCTAGTCACAGTCAAACTTTTAAAAGGTGACTGTGTGGTATAAAAGATTGTGGTGGCAGTGTGTGTGTGTGTGTGTGTGTGTGTGTGTGTGTGTGTGTGTGTGTGTGTGTGTGTGTGTGATCCTAAGTCCCCAATGTTACCCTGATGTTAATACCTCCATATAGGAATATGATCCAAAGTCCCCAATGTTACCCTGATGTTACTACCTCCATATAGGAACATGATCCTGAGTCCCCAATGTTACCCTGATGTTAATACATCCATATAGGATTAGGAACATGATCCCAAGTACTCAATGTTACCCTGATGGTAATACCTCCATATTCTGGAGCAATGCAGTGCATGTTCTTGAGGTTCTCACGGCAGGTCTTCACATGCAGGTGGATGGCATCAGGAGCCACTGAAAGCACAAGTAAGTAACTGATTCTAAATGCCCAGTCAACCTGCTATTACGTGACATCGACATCAACTGAAGGCATAAGATGTCAGACAACTTCATAACAGACAAAACACAATTAAGACACACACCCAATTGAAACTGTGAGCTCTGACACATACCTAACAGAACAAAACACAATTAAGACACACACCTAATTGAAACTGTGAGCTCTGACACATACCTAACAGAGCAAAACACAATTAAGACACACGCCTAATTGAAACTGTGAGCTCTGACACATACCTAACAGACAAAACACAATTAAGACACACGCCTAATTGAAACTGTGAGCTCTGACACATACCTAACAGAACAAAACACAATTAAGACACACGCCTAATTGGAACTGTGAGCTCTGACCTAACAGAACAAAACAAACGGGAGAGGGGGGAGGCACCAGACTAGGGCCCCGAAGGTTGTGGGTTCAAATCCAGGTTCGGGTTTTAACCTTCTCTGCCACACTTGGAACCTCACTATCCAGCACCCTTCCTCCAAACTCTGCCACGTTTGGTCATGCCACTGATGGGGCGCTTCTTGTCACCACACACCTGCAGGCCTAACTTGCCCACAAGTCTCATGTTGTCAGCACCCTCCGTAACATGGGAAAAATCTGAGTCCTAAGACAGGAAGCAACGTGGTGCCTAAGCACGCACATAAACATCAGGCATGTCCGCTGCGGGTAGAAAATCAGGTTTGTCTAGGTTTGAACGACCTTAGTTTGATCTGTACTGGTATAAGCACTTGGAGTAGTTATAAGAGAAACATGGCCTAATATATATATATATATATATATATAGTGTAAATTACTAGTTTGTTTATTATGTAACTTCTGTATTTTCAATAACCGTTCTTTGAGTGTTAAAATATAAAATATGTGTTATTGTGAACTGCAATGTGGTTAACGATCAGCCACATGTTAATTTCTCTGATGAGATAATAAAGTAATCTTGAATATATATATTTTACATGTCTGTGTGGTTACTGTCAGCTGACAGGTTTTGGAAAC
This sequence comes from Alviniconcha marisindica, assembly GCA_018857735.1. Classification (NCBI taxonomy): domain Eukaryota; kingdom Metazoa; phylum Mollusca; class Gastropoda; family Provannidae; genus Alviniconcha; species Alviniconcha marisindica. The sequence goes on from JABMCL010003434.1 coordinate 24,350, forward strand.
CAATGCGTTTGGCATAACCAGTTTTGGCAGAAGTTGGAGGAGGGATTTTGTAAACCAATGCTTGGAGTTTATTTCTCCGTCCCCCTCCAGAGCAGTTTCTGGTCTTGTGGAACACCCAGACAAAGGCTGCCCCCCCCCCTCAGGAATGAGCAACCAAACACAGCAGCCGCACAATTATGTCAAAATACGAAAATCTCAGTAAGATACATCAATCAGTGGGCTGGTTAGCTTAACTGTGTTACAGGTTACCCTCTCGGAATTTGCTTTTATCTTGCATGAAATTCCCATAAAAATAATGAATTAAACACCACCATGGTGTCTCACTGAAATGGAACAGACAGTGAAGATAGACAAATAGATCTGTGTCACTGAAAACAATGAGAGAGAGAGAGAGAGAGAGAGAGAGAGAGAGAGAGAGAGAGAGAGAGAGAGAGAGAGAGAGAGAGACTGACAGACAGACAGAGAGGAAGAGCAGCAGTCAGTAAAAATGTGGCAATATAGTCTAACAGTCTCACAATATATATCAACTTGCACAGACTGGTAAGTGGTATTCAACAAAAACAGGGCTTACAGTTATTTACAGGTTCTAAAATCACTAAGACGTAAAGTCACTTAACTTGAATCAGGCAAAGAGATGTGGAGTTGCTTCAACTGGGCAAAGGGAAATTTTACAATCTGATATAGTTTTTAACACACACTGTCCAAAATCTGAAAAGTCTGGAGCACACAGCACATCATAATATGTTATTATTTGTATTCATAACAACAACATTCTAAATTTTCTCCACCAACAAAAGCAGCGAAGGAAAGCCCAGAACATGTTCAAAGCACAGCCAATAATAATAATTAAAAAAGAAAAGAAAAGAAAAGCAATACTGTGCCTATAATGCGAACAAGTTCCTGCACCAATGGAACTTGACAAAAGCAGGTGGCACAGCCAAGTGGTTAAGATACAGAGCTGGGGATTGAGAGGGAGCCGGTTCAAATCTCCATTCAGGAAACTCTCCTCAGTCCCAGGGCGGCAGACACAGTGTCTACCCTTTCACATCAGAGAGAGAGAGAGAGAGAGAGAGAGAGAGAGAGAGAGAGAGAGAGAGAGAGAGAGAGAGAGAGGCTACGTGTGTGACAACAAGCATGTGCATTTTAAAGACCCCATGGCACTGGACACTGCCACGTGGATAGTGACATATACAAATTCCACCCATACTAAGAATGAAATACAGGTAGGATGGAGAGCATGATTCAGCTGTGGCTGGCTTCCCTGGCACAAACAGACCCCATTATCCCACAAGAAAAGAACAAAAATCAACCCCAATTTCCCATGGGATCATGATTTCCTTCCCATGTGAAAAGCACAGCTTCCCTTGGCCCAAACCAGTCCCAATTTACCATAGTCAAGGCCAATCCCAATTAGCCACTATCAAGGTCAGTCCCAATTTACCATAGTCAAGGCCAATCCCAATTTGCCACTGTCAAGGCCATTCCTAATTTGCCACTGTCAAGGCCAGTCCCAATTTGCAACCATCAAGGCCAGTCCCAATATCCTACCATCAAAGCACAAACCAACCTCATGTCCCCATGAGAGAAGCGCAAACTGGCCCTAACTTCCCATGACATAAGCGCAAACAGGAACATAAAGTATCAACAACAGCAAAACCATTTGTGAGTAAGCTGGAGACAGCCGGTGGCCCTGAGCCCATTGCTGTGAAACGCTAAACTGTTGCCTCTTTCCATGCATAGACTTCATGCTCCCCAATGCTTGTCTGCCGACAGCAGTGACACGCCAGATGTTGTAATCTCCTTACTCCACCTCTTACAGTATCAGACATTATGCAGGGGGAAATAAAAAGAACCAAGACAGCAACCCAACTGTTCTGCATGATATTCCAGCCTACACTGATGTATCACCATAGCAAGTTTGGTAACAAAAGGTTGAGTGATTAAAAATATATACTGTCTAGGCAAACAAATGAAATTTTCAATGTTCACTGTGACCTTGACTGTGAACACAGCAGACAAATTGACTTTCGATGGTCTACAATCAACAAAATTTGGTTGCAAAGGAATACTAAGGTCAGAAGATATAGCAGAAACAGCCTAAGATCAGAAGATATAGTAGAAATAGTCATACTTTGGCTACATAAGCCATTGACCTTGACCTTGAAGATAGCAACCCAATGAGATTAATTTTTCGCACAACACTCCACCCCACAATGATGCAGTCTGGTTAAAAAAGGTTGAGCGGTTCAGAGGATATCGTCAGGCGGACAAACAACTGAAATACCGAACATCTGTTGTGACAACTGTGAAAATACCAATCCAGTATTCTGATATATATATATATGATAAACCCTCACTGTGACCTTGACTGTGAAGATAGCAACCCCTTTTTTTCTGCATGACACTCCAGCCCACGATGATGAACCACCATACCAGGTTTGGTTACAAAAGGTTGACCGGTTCAGAAGATATCCTCTGGACAAAGCCGAACACATGGACAGACACAGACACACATGGCGATTCCAGTGTACCCCCCTCACTTTGTTACAGCGGGTGGGAGGGGTGGGGGGGTAGAAAGAAAGAAACCAACCATTATGGTGGTCAAGCTGTAAGAAGTAGGAATCGGTAGGGACATAATGCAACTGCACAGGAGAGGAATACAGTTTCCGGACATGCCACAGACTGCTGCACAGCCTGTGCGAATAGAACTGAAAAAGACGATGTGTGGTGTCTATGCCCATTCCATGTTTTCATACAGATTACACTACAGCCTGCAAAAGGTGATAATGGTCAACGTTTGACTTCCAAAGCTTCACTACACTCACCGAAACTGAGTGATGGTGCTGCAAAATTGACTGTGAGTACGTTAGTTAATACTGAACTACGGCTCTCTGCATTCAGTGGGGTTTATGTATGTACTGAACGCCCATCCCAGATTAGTCGAAACCAAGCAATAAACAGTCAGGTTTTCTGGTCACAGCTGTCTTAATCCAGTCATCTGGTCAAGAAACAACATCACTGAAATACAGACAAATATGTACAGCTATGGTACACTGTAAAAACATAGGGTGGAAATGCCTTACACAGTTTATTGATCAAATAAAATAAAATAAAACGATAACTGTGCAACTATCAGCCAGTATCAAAGAATGATTCCACAAACTGACAAACCTTTGCCTTCTATGTCCATGTATAGACATTAAAAAGAATCTTGGGTATAAAGAAAAAATCCATGAAAAGTTGGGAGTCTATCAATCAGACACAAAATGAGGCCTATCTGTAGAATCAACAATGGGAGTTGTGGCCATCACTGTAGCACCATCAATTTCTAAACAAATTACAAATCAAACCCAAAACCCCATACATATATATATATATATATATGTCAAAGGCAACTTCAAGAGAAAACTTCATTTTCTTACAAATCAGCATGTTTTACAGGCCTAGCAGCATGAGAATTGAGAGGCACATGCAGGGAATAGACCTACATGAGCGCAAGACCTACAAAACAACACTACAAGTACAACAGCAACTCAAGCAGCAGGACTTCGCTTACCTGATCCAATTTTGATGAGTCCGTTGTGTTGGATGAAGATGGTGTCGCAGGCCAGGTTGCCATGGATGATGGGGGGTTCACAGGAATGTAGGTAGCTGTAGAATGAGGTCAGTCATCCAGAATTAATCACTGTTCCCTGCATGCATGGGTTGCATTCTACCAGTCCCTCTGCTCCGTGGGCCAGGGTCAAATAACAACAACCCAGTCCCTCTACTCTGGGCCGGTCAAAATAACAACAACCAGTCCCTCTACTCGTGGGCCAGGGTCAAAAAACAACAACCAGTCCCTCTACTCTGTGGGCCGGGGTCATAACAACAACACCCAGTCCTCTCTCTGTGGGCCGGGTCAAAATAACAACAACCAGTCCCTCCTCTGTGGGCCAGGGTAAAATAACAACAACCCAGTCCCTCGCTCTGTGGGCCAGGGTCAAAATAACAACAACCCAGTCCCTCTGCTCTGTGGGCCAGGGTCAAAATAACAACAACCCAGTCCCTCTACTCTGTGGGCCAGGGTCAAATAAACAACAACCCAGTCCCTCTACTCTGTGGGCCAGGGTCAAAATAACAACAACAACCCAGTCCCTCTGCTCTGTGGGCCAGGGTCAAATAACAACAACACCCAGTCCCTCTGCTCTGTGGGCCAGGGTCAAAATAACAACAAACCCAGTCCCTCTGCTCTGTGGGCCAGGGTCAAAATAACAACAACCCAGTCCCTCTACTCTGTGGGCCAGGGTCAAAATAACAACAACAACCCAGTCCCTCTACTCTGTGGGCCAGGGTCAAAATAACAACAACAACCCAGTCCCTCTCTCTGTGGGCCAGGGTCAAAATAACAACAACAACCCAGTCCCTCTACTCTGTGGGCCAGGGTCAAAATAACAACAACAACCCAGTCCCTCTGCTCTGTGGGCCAGGGTCAAAATAACAACAACAACCCAGTCCCTCTACTCTGTGGGCCAGGGTCAAAATAACAACAACCCAGTCCCTCTACTCTGTGGGCCGGGGTCAAAATAACAACAACAACCCAGTCCCTCTGCTCTGTGGGCCAGGGTCAAAATAACAACAACCCAGTCCCTCTACTCTGTGGGCCAGGGTCAAAATAACAACAACACCAGTCCCTCTACTCTGTGGGCCAGGGTCAAAATAACAACAACCACAGTCCCTCTACTCTGTGGGCAGGGGTCAAAATAACAACAACCCAGTCCCTCTACTCTGTGGGCCAGGGTCAAAATAACAACAACAACCCAGTCCCTCTACTCTGTGGGCCGGGTCAAAATAACAACAACCCAGTCCCTCTCTCTGTGGGCCGGGGTCAAAATAACAACAACCCAGTCCCTCTGCTCTGTGGGCCAGGGTCAAAAAACAACAGTCCATCTCTCTGTGGGCCAGGGTCAAAATAACAACAACAACCCAGTCCCTCTACTCTGTGGGCCGGGTCAAAATAACAACAACACCAGTCCCTCTCTCGTGGGCCGGGTCAATAACAACAACAACCCAGTCCCTCTGCTCTGTGGGCCAGGGTCAAAATAACAACAACCAGTCCCTCTGCTCTGTGGGCGGGTCAAATAACAACAACAACCCAGTCCCTCTACTCTGTGGGCCGGGGTCAAAATAACAACAACAACCCAGTCCCTCTACTCTGTGGGCGGGGTCAAAATAACAACAACCAGTCCCTCTCTCTGTGGGCCGGGGTCAAAATAACAACAACACCCAGTCCCTCTGCTCTGTGGGCCAGGGTCAAAATAACAACAACCCAGTCCCTCAACTCTGTGGGCCAGGGTCAAAATAACAACAACCCAGTCCTCTGCTCTGTGGGCCAGGGTCAAAATAACAACACAGTCCCTCAACTCTGTGGGCCGGGGTCAAAATAACAACAACCAGTCCCTCTACTCTGTGGGCCAGGGTCAAAATAACAACAACAACCATCCCTCTACTCGTGGGCCAGGGTCAAAATAACAACAACCCAGTCCCTCTACTCTGTGGGCCGGGGTCAAAATAACAACAACAACCCAGTCCCTCTGCTCTGTGGGCCAGGGTCAAAATAACAACAACAATTCTTTTGCAGCACTATCCCCTGTGGTGAGGGGGTTCTGTTCAGAGAGGTCACTCTGAAGTACATCAAAATAAAAAAAATTAAAAGTGCATGGGCTGAAAAAAGGTATTTCTGTGGTTCAACAGCTGTGACAATTTGCTGCCAAAGAGGAGCACAGTCCATCTCTACTTCTATTAATTAAACACCTCTGTCTTGCAGTTATATGCACAAGTAACTTTCTTCCAATTCCATAACGAATGTGACTGACAACTGTTAAATGGACAAGTTTTTGAAAATTCACCTTTTCATTCCTCTTCAAACTGAAATCAGAACCAGCATACAAACTTATATATATATATATAACTATGTACCACAAATACTAAAGAGAATTTTTCATTTTTTTAAAAATTTAATCTTACATAATATTTCATTAATACTGGGCAAGGCTACAGCAGCCACAAGGGCAGCACTACCCATTCCTATTGGTGTGTGAAGTATTGTTGTACCAAGACAGTGGTATGGCTGCTAGTGTACAGGATTTTTAACATGTGCACAGATCTTGACATGCAGCTGCACATGAGGGCTGTATGAACACCAAAAGCGCGTCTGCGCTGAAAGCTGACTCGGGAAGGGAAATCCCTACGGCCCCAGGGAACTGAATCCATGTCAGTATTGTGCCTTGCTTTTTGGTCCGAGGCTCTACCAGCTGAGCTATCCTGCCCCCCAAAATAGGACAGGTATCACAAGTGTAATGCACACACACACACAGAAACAAACTGGGTGGTAGAAAAAAATGAATGGTTCACCTGAGAGCCGACAGGATCTGTGTGCACCAGCGCTTCCAGGCCTGAAAGGGTGCCAGAAAGTCACAGTAAACACCTCATGGCTTACACTGCTGCATCATGGGCCCACGTGTAGGAAGAGCAAACGAGCCCCCTAACCGCGGTCAACTTCTAAACAGTGACGTCATTGAAAAAACTGGCATAAGCGAAGCTCAACTGCAGCTATCTGATGGGCCTAATCATGTTTAGTTATACACTAACTGTTCTACCCTTAAGTAGTCCAAACACTGTATAAAAATGGTGGCTCTGATGCTGTCTTTACTGAAAGGTTAACGACATCCGTCACCTGCCTGGCTGCTAAAGGCTAATGCAAGGAGTTATAACAGGGATATGCTGTAGGCAGCTGGCTGGCTGGTTTCTTACGGCACACTTGATAAGCCCCTCTTGCTCAGTTGTCCCTTGGTAGTAGGGACTGGTTGAGAGAGATCTAAGAAGAGGCCACTGCTCTCGAGTCTTACAGTTACACATACACACACATATATATATATGCAAATCTATATCAAAACACAGCAAAAAAGGCAGTTGCTCAGATTACAGACACACACATTTACAGGCACACACACAGTGTAATTAAGATCTACAACAGAAGTACAAGTCTGGAAATATGGAGCTACGGCTGTTAGTTTCTCCTGTGTGTGTGTGTGTGTGTGTGTGTGTGTGTGTGTGTGTGTGTGTGTGTGTGTGTGTGTGTGTGTGTGTGTGTGTGTGTGCATGTGTGTGCATGTGTATGTGTGTGTAACTAAGACATAGAGATCTTACCTTTAGTTGGAATGTCTTGTTGTTCTTTTTTGTCAGTTTCAAGAACTGTTTCAAAGAACCTGATGACATGTATTCTGTTATGAAAATCACCTGCAAGGCAAAGACACAAAAGGTACATGAGAATGACATTTTGATCCACACTGGTATCCTATATGAATTGCAACAAGTGTAGTGGCACGCATATATGACTATATAATTATGTGAAAGGCTATGCTAACAGACAGCATCAATAATATTTCAATTATTATTCAGTTATGGAAATCAAAATCATAAAGTGCATTACCTGCACAAAAAACTGAGTTTGTGTGGCACAGTGAACATCCTGCCCCCCCCCCCCCCCCCCCCCCCAACAAACAAATAAAATCAACAGCAAAGAAAGACAAAAAGGATCAATTAATCAAAAGTGCAGCTGATATTTACATTCTGGGGAAAAAAGTTGAAGACACAGTTAACAAGCCAGTCAAACACCATTTCCTGGCAATACTTCCCCGCTCTGTTATCTAAACACGCATGGCGCACAGCATGAAAAATAGGAATAGCGGCCCTTCCCTTACCCTGGGTTTCTCTCCCTTGGTGTCGGTCCAGTACTTGTGAAACTTGACGATGTTAGGATGTTCCAACTGGATCAGGTTGTCAAACACCTGCCGAATCTTATCCTGCATGCAGAGAAGCATCACCCATTTAATGAACACACTTACCCATACTGCTGATGCGATGGACAAAGCTTGAAGTTAAGGCCCCTCCTAACACTTGCTATCATTAAATGAGTCATTGCAGATGAACACAGAACAGCTTAGAACGCTCTGAAATTATGCATAAAGGTCAAAGGTCAAAGACAGCCCAAATGATGAAGCACCACAGAAAACAGCCCCGTAATGCTGATGTGCCAGATCGGTGTAAAAACACAAAAACAAACAGCAACACTCACAGTCACAGCAGTTTTTTCAGGAAAGTTATCACCCAGTCTGTTAAAATCAATGTTTAAAAGTTATGAAAATGTGATTGTGAGTGCTGCCATTTTGACCAAGTCTGAGACATCATGACTACGCCTGGCATGTGTGGCAGCTGTGTACATTATCACATGGCAGCTGTGTACATTATCACATGGCAGCTGTGTACATTACCAAAAGCCAATGTTTTTTCTGCTCTTCATTGGTGAAGAGCAAAGCAAGATGGTAGAACCCCGAGGAGCTCAATTTTGAAGCCAAGAGGTACTTCGGTTACATACATAATCACAGAACCACCATACCAAGCCTGCAATTATGAAAATATTTGCACACTTCTACATCTCCAGGCAAACTTGTGTCTTTGCTTGGTATTCCCTTTAATCCCAGTCAAGAAAGAAGTTTTTGTTCCCAAAGGTGTTGGAAGTCTGGTCCATTTCCAAGCTGCTACAGAAAGATATGCAGCCAAAATGAATGAACACAAGTTACTACAACCTGAACTGAAAATCTAAGTATAATCAACATAGGTTAAGAACACCAATAACTTGGGCCTGTCAGCATACAATTAGCAATTAGACCATGACAAAAACACAAGTCCTACAGTCATAGTTTGTAATGATTCAAAGTGACAGACAGATTACAGAAAATAAGAAAGGCACATGCAGAAGTACCAATATGACAGGCACACTTTTTCCAAATCCATTCCAATTTCCGGTGAAAGGTTAATACAGACCAAACAGCAACAAAGTGGCTGAGAAAAACATGGAGACACTGCAATGATTTGGAACCCAAGAACTCGGCAGAAAGACAGAAAACCAAGCTAAAAACAACAACGCCAGACAACATAAAAGGTAACTCTAACAAAGTGAACCAGGAACAGTCAACCAACGCCAACTTCCGTTTCCGAGAGCTCACCAAACTCAACAGTACATCTCCCATATTGACAATATAGTTATTCTCTAACTGACAAGGGTCAAACTCCTCTTTCCTGCCCACAGCAGCGGCCCACAACCAGTGAAACAGAGCCCAGACAACAGCGGAACAAAGCTCCGCCCATGTCATGTCTCTCCAATCCTGCCAGAGAACAAAAAGAGTTGAGTGATGGCTGTTTGCTCCCACAGCAATGGTATTTACAACTTGGGCTACGCGCTGCCATACCGGGTTCCAGCTCAAGCCGCTAAAAACTCCACTTCTGAGGGGTACCCATGGGAGCACATGCACAGACAGGGCACTCTGGATCTGAAGAGGGGCAGGGACAAATACACGCTTTTAACAGAGGTGATCAAATAGTGTCTGTAGAAGGTAAAACATTCACATGTCATTCCCCTTGATGGAACAGTTCAATTTTGATGACATCGTCTTCTGAGCACCATCCATTCAAATAGTGTAATGGAAATGTCAAATGTACACATCCCATGATGCTAGTTACTGATTCAGGTCATTCTCCATTTTTCTCTCTCTGTGTTAAATTTCATTGTATTTTTCTGCAGGCATGCATTTGCAAAACAATGTGCGCATGCCATGGTGTTACTATTTTTGACCAACATTAAGAGCCGTGTGAGATGGCCAAAGAGCGTGTAACCCTGTCCTCACTTTACCGATTCCAAGTCTACTCAGCAAAACAAACAGGAAATGCACAATTTACTGGACAAACAAGTGTTACGATCAGAAAGCCACTGGGAAAATCTCACTGTGTCTGGTTTGAGGCACTCTGACTCTGTGTCCCTTGCTTGACACAAATTTTTCATATTTTTTGTGCATGTATTGTATACATGTATAATATAGCAAATTAGCAATGTTCATCATTGAAAGGTTTAAGCCCAACTCATTCTGCACAAGCCTATATGCTATTATTATACAGGGCCTTTCACTCAAGAACTGCACTAGCACTGACTTCTTGGCATCCCCTCATGAAGAGGGCTTTTAAGAAAAGAAAAAGCACACCATTTTGTGGGAAATCTGTATCAGAATGTGGATTATGACACTGCTGCCACAATATGACCAGGAGCCCTACAAAGAAGTAAAACAGTAGGGGTCAGTCTGGCCAGTCATAACAGGAGTGTAAGACATCAAACTAAACCAGTCATAGGAAGGGTGAACAGCACATGCTGTCCACATTTTACCTAGCTCATCTACTCATTCACTGAACTGCAGTCTATGACCATAAGCACCTCACAGACACACATAACTAGACACAAGACAGACACTGAGGTTTCTAAAACGTCTGTGTAAATGTGTAAGACAATGCAAAATACACATGTATCAAATTCAAAACTGCACTTGATGTTGAAATGACAATTGAGCCTGACACACAGAAATACGTATTACATATAATTCAATTATTTTGTTACATTGCTTTTACTTATAATATATTACTACATGGCTGTAGAGTGGGCTAAAATACCTTTGCGCCATTATTTTTGCTCTTCACTGAAGTGATCTTCTCGGATGTTATTTTGACACTGCATAGGGGCTCTGGCAGTGGCATAGCTACCTGGGCTGCGAAGGTCGGCCTGCTCGGATTACTGCATCATGCATGTGGGCAGGTGAACAGGATACCGACCTTCTGGTCTTCTCAGAGATACACAGAAGGACACACTATGCACAATTTGTGCTTAGAACTGTTCCGCTTAGTACTAGTAACTACTTAGTGCTCACCTGCTGGGCACGGAAGTTTTTCTTTTCAGAAAACTGGACTTCATTCCAGACCACCTCCACTCCTTCCTCCGTGTCCATGGCAAGGAAAGCATTGTCAATGCCTGGGACATCTCGCTGTTCCACCTGGTCAACAACAGCAACAACACTACAATCAACATACACTTTAAAAAAGAGAATAGATGATTTACAGTACATAATTTTTACAATAAAATGTAAATTATCACTCTGAATATATAACTGAAAATAAAAAGGGGATTTCTATACTGAGCCCGAGGACTGGAAGGACTTGAGGGTGGGACCTGCAGCCAGTGCCTAAGGAAACCGGTTCCAGCTGGCTATGGTGCTCAGAATGTATGGATTCTTCCTCAGTTCCTGTAGTCAATTTGGCACTGAGGCTACAAAGTACAATACTATACAATACAAAAATACTTTATTAATCCTTAAAAAGGAAATTCAGTTGTCTGCCTTTGACAAATATGAAATAATAACAAGTACAAAAAATGAAATGAAATATTATACAGTTTCACTTGCTTAATTATAACAAGAACCTAGCAAAATCAAGTGAATAAGCCATTAGAGAAGAGCTGGCTCACTCAGTCACTGGCTGCTTTCTAATTCTATGCACCAAGGTTGAGCTAGAAATAGATGCCATTTTCACCAAATGAGAACCATGGGCATATAATAAATTATTATATTTGATTTCATAAACAGGCATCCACTTGTACTCACAGTAATCAATGTCTTTATTCATTATTCCGTGGAAAAGCCTGAGAAAAACTGCTGAATGCTAATAACAATACCAAATATTTGCCTTTGCCAAGTTTCCATGATATGACTGTATAAGGTCTATGAGTCCCCAATTCTTTCTATATGTTGCACCACATTAATGAAAAAATCAAACTTTACCCCTGAATGGAATTACTCGGAAACTGAAAAAGGCTCAATTTGAGTCTAGACAGCCTGCAAGCTATTCATCTGGCCGTCAGAAAGTCAGATTACGACTGAAGCTTCAAAAGATCAGTCAACAAATTTAGCTATACCACAGACTTATCTAGAGTTTATTTTTTACTGAACGAGGCTATGCCTATGTAATAGATTATACAGTAACTAGAGAGAGGGAGAGAGCGAGAGAGAGAGAGAGAGAGAGAGAGAGAGAGAGAGAGAGAGAGAGAGAGAGAGAGAGAGAGAGAGTTCTTTGACATACACTTGATACAGTTCTTTGACATATAGAAGACCCAGTAATGTAACACAGCCTATCTCCATTAGTCTATAACATGCAAATTAACACTCCATTAGTCTACAGCATGCAAATTTACACGAAGAGACCTCAACAACATCCATACCTCCTCCCTTCTCTTTTGCCAGCGCCCACAAGGACTTTCTTCAAGAACTTCGCTCTCATCATCCGATTCGTCTCCACTTTCTGGCTGCTCATCAGGAGTCGGGTGAACAACAGCCGGTTTCTCGGCTTCTGCTTCCGACATGGCTGATGGACAGGTGTTGAAAAATCACAGAAAGACAAAGAGGTTGATTTCTCTCGAGTACGGATGTTTTCAACGACTGTCGATTGACGGGATGCTGTTTACGACCTTTATGAGAATACGTCTGAACTGGAAGGAATCAACCAGTACCAGTGTGGGTAAGCGGATGTGAAACAGTACTGGCTTGCGTTTAACCTCGGGCCACTGACTCTTCTCAACCTGTAACTAAAAGACGGCAGCTAACCAGCGATCCCCACGCTGCTCAAAAGTACACAAAAAACACAAGCAAGTATAATTATGGTATTAGGAAAGATATCACATAGTAACACGAATGAATCATTTCAGTCTCCGCTGATTTTTGATTGCTATTCAGTCACTGTAGTAAAACATTTTTTCTTTGCCGTTTGAACAAATAATCGGCACTGACACTGCATTTTTATTGTGCTTTATTAAAAAAATGAAACAAGAATGACTGCCAGCGACCTATATGAGAAAATTAAATGTGGTTTTGTAGCTTGATAAAGGGGATTTCCCCAAATATTTGCATGTTGTGTTTTGTCCTAATAAATAGCGTTCTTTTGAACTTCTTATGTGTTTGGATCTATTAAAAAGCATTCATTTTTTTCAAAATCTATGGGTTTTACACTTTTTAATCTTTTTATCTGAGTGATTGCCACAGATCAGTCCACTGGTTTACGACATCCTTCTTCTTTGGAACAGAACAAAGCCCGTCTGACGGGCTTCGGAGCGGAGAAACTGCACTGTAGTATTTCTGCCCGGCGGAAGGGTGCCGGAAAGCGAAGCTGGGCTAGTCCCTACAGCAAGGTTAACCAAAACAGTTTACAATTCTGACTGGGAGTGGGATACCAATTATGGTAACCTAAACTGGCATTCTGAAACGTGGCCATTGGAACGGTATTGGAAGTGGGAGTGGGGAATGACTGTCACATATTGGCTAAAAATAAGTAAGATGAACTGGAAAAGAATGTTTGCGTAAAGTACAATATCAAATAAAGCATTTGTTGATATTGTGATATGACTTTTTTCGTTTGTGATGTCATGTTAGTTCGTTTTCCTGATATTTTAAAGAAAAAAACACCCCAGTCGGTGCTTCATAACTATCACGTGACTTCAGTGCAACCCGCGAAAGGGAAAACACACGTGCTGCAATGTTTACCTCATTATTATGACCTGTTGTATTTGAGTTCGTTATCGCGCAAAGACATAAGCATGGGTGCCTATCTTTCATCTCCAGTTACAGACAAAATTTCATGTGATAAATCGTGTACAGGATTTACCTATGGCGCCTCTTCGATGCAAGGATGGCGGATAAGTCAAGAGGTACAGCGGCCATTTTTCTTGCCGATACACCAACGCATTTCCTTGTTCTTGTTTTGCTGTCTTATTGTTTACCTGATTTGTTAAGAGTGAAGACTCTTACATTGGCCCACGTAATTTTTAACTGTAGTTATTTTAGCTTGCCTTTGAACAGCGCCACTCGTAGTTAGTTTGAAATTCATCGTTTGTAGTCGTTTGTGTCCTCCGACATGTACATACGTAGGCCAACTCTCACCTTCGTTGCAAGTAATAAAGAGTTGGTCATTCTGTTTGGCGTAATCATGATAACGACAGTCGAGTTATTTCCTACACAATCCTAGTTTAGTGTCGGAAAATCGGGGATGCATTTTTTGTGTACATGGAGGTTAGGATTAGAGTTGGGAAGGTACTGTTACAGTATATTGTTGCAGAGTTGTGTATTGACTTGTGAAGATATCATTTATTGTGAAAATGAATTAAAAGTGACTTCCCTGTATAAATAAAAATTTAAAAGAAATGTGCAGTTTGCACGAAAAATTTACGCATTTGCGTTTGCTGTGTACATATTGCAAGTTCTAAAAAATGTTTGCGACCCCTGTGAATTACTCAGTGCAGCCATAGCCCATACTGATTTGTCCAACAAACGTTACAAAGGAAATTAATTAACAACTTTAATAATAAGATGGTTATGAAGGATTCAGCATTAAATTAAAATTAGACTGATCTTATTTACAATTTGACTTTTGTCAGTGTTACACTGATAGTTGCTACAAACTTTACAAAACAGTACAATACACTACTAGTACTAGTACTACTACAGTATTAGTAGTACAGTGAATACTTCTTTTACTAATAATAGTGCTGTAGTACTAGTAGAGCACTAGTAGTGGTTACTACTACTGTACTAGTGCATAGTAGGTTCCTGTTACTGTGTTACCCTAAGCCAACAGTGTCTTTGGTTGAATTGTTTGGGGAAAATGGTGTAATTGTAATTTGTGAAGCATGTAGAACTCATTTTATTTGATGGATGTGGGTTCAGTAGTCCTGGAATTTATGTCATGCTTTTGGTATTTATTGACTAATTATTGTACTTGTAAATCATATGATTTTATAATCATGAAATGGTCATAAATTAAAACTGTGAAGAGTGAACTGTGAAATGAAGGCTGTACAGTATGTACTGTAACATACTAACATTGATTTGATTGAATCACAACTCACACCCATGGGCAAAACTAAAGTTGAACTTTTGAGTACTTAATCTAGCACTAGTATCAGTATCAGTTCTGGTCTCTGAATTTGGATCAAAATGGTGTTGAAACAATGAAAGCCTGGGAAAAGTTAATGAATTTTGGAATGAACAGTTTGTAGGAACCCTGCTAGACTAAAGGGACTTTTGCAGTTGTAGTTATAGTGTGGAACTAGAAACACCCAAATGTTTCAGCTGGCCCATGTCTCCTTGGTCTTGTTCCTCAGATGGTGTGAGTCTGTAAAAGTGTAACCACTCAGCTTTAGTGCCTGATAATGCTACATTGAATGATTGATTCAAAATTATACTTACAGTGATACCACTGTTATTGTAATTTGTAGTATTAACTATTATTACTATTAATAATTAAAGAGGTTGTTGGTTCAGGTCCCTCAACATGGGCAAGCTAGGATGTGTGTGTACAGACAGTCCTGCTATCAGTATCCATCACTAACATAATTAACAAAAATGGTATTTAATTTAAACTTTAAAGGGAGCATTAATAATTAAGTCACTGTAAAACACCTTGATTTAGTGGATTTTTAAAATGTTACTTCTTAATCTTACTATTACTATATCTTAGACCTACTACTAGTACTACAAGTACTACGGTACTAAGTACTAGTTCTAGTGCTGCTTCTTGGACAAAATAAGTTTTGATTTAAACATTAAATGTTCAAGTTGGTGGGCAATTTACAATCGCATGGATGTAGGAAAGTCTTGTCACTGTCTCCACTGATGAAAATCAGTGAGAAATTGGTGTGGAATGGGCTATTTGAACATCAGAAAAGGTTTTCTCTCCTTGAAATTTCTTGTGTCCCTATTGAAATATGAAAGGGTGGATACATCCTGTATGTGATGGGATGTGCAGCACAGTTATCACAATAACATACTGAACTTTGTTTACAAGTTTTTGAGGGATACAAATCTGGTTAAAAAATGTAATCTTTTAATGTGGTTTTATTGTTTTAGTAATAGTATAATGTAGTATAAATAGCTATGCAACAGCCAAAAATTGCTCTCTGACTGAATGAAGTGTATCAAATTAAAGGGCTCTTGAAGCTGAATCCATTGCAGTTTATTTCACTCAAATCGGATCAGTAGTTCAGGAGATATTCAAATTTTAAGTTCCGAAAATCAGCTCAATTTTGGGACAGTCCTTTACTATGACAATGAAGGATATGAAGGCAAAAGGGTGGACCTGTGGAAAGCAGCAATAATAAGGGTTTATGTACATAAAATCTGAATGACTTAAGTCATTTGTATTAAAATTGGTGAATTTATATTTTGGGACATGACGAATCCAAAAACGGTGAAAAAAAATGCCTCACACTCCAATTTCAAGAGATAATTAGCATAATGTTATGTAATAACTAATTAAGTATAATAATTAACTGATTTGTGCATGTTCACAGGACTTACAGATTTTAAACAAGGAAATTTAGATATACCAATAGTGTACACCACTTCTCAGCATAGAATCTAACCCAATTTGATCCCTCATTTGCATAAATTACATAACAAACTCATTACTGTTCCTGGTTGTTTAGATACCACAATTATCCCTGAAACAATCTTCAAAATCTGCACATGGGGTTTCTTATTTGTGGTAACCTTGTTGAAATTTGCAGCAAATTTGTACCTGTAGCATTAGCAGATCACTGATGTGCAATCTAATCTGCATAAATTAGCATAACGAGCATCTATAATTTTTTCATAAATTGTTTATATGAAGTTACCTGCCACATCTATTAGAATACTGAAATTCAGCTACTGGAGCTTTGCCATTATAGTAAATTGATTGAAATGGTGTCAACCCTGTGAAGTAATTCAGTCTTATTTGCATAAATTAGCATATTAATAAAACATGCTAATTTAATTCAGTTTCATTTTTAACTAGAACTTTCAGATTTTTTGTTTCAATGTTGTATTTTGTGCTGCAATTACCACAGGTAAACAGGATCAATCAATGTCAATTTGTATTCATATCATTACCATAATATAACAAAAAAGCTCGTTAGGCTAATTTATTTGCAAAAAAATATACCTATCCACACAATGTCAGCTTTTTGTCCAATTCATCCTCACCAAAAAGCACAGTCATTCACACATTCACACAATGATGACAAAAATATTTTTTCCAGTTGTCTTTTATTTGAATGATTCACCAATTGCCATAAAAAACAATTAACAAAACCATGATGACACTGTGGTCTTCTAAGTTCTATATAAATCCATCTGGTCTGCCTGGGTTTGGGCACAGCTGCATCACTCTCACAGAAGGCTCCAGAACCTGCAACCACACAATAAAAGGAACATTAAAAAAACTGCTAAATCTCTGGAACATTATTTGAAACCAGTTATTAAAGTTAACAATATAAATAACATTAGAAATAAATCAAATTAAAAATAAAACTGATATTTTACTCTACTTGTTTATACTTTTTAATCTCGTTTTATTAATTTATTATTATTATTATACATCATGAAAAATGCTGGCACCCCCCCAAAAAAAAAATAACAGGTTTTCAAAAAATTCAGTTAAAAAAAAGAAGATAAAAAACAGAAGACTGAAGAGACAATTAAGTCTACAAAGCAACTCTCTACCTGAAACTAAAAGTGCCATAAATATTAAATCTGGACAAACAAACAAAAAATCACTAATATCACTAATCCCCCATTGAAATTTATTTTATTTTTTTAAAGTCCAGACCAATGTAAATCAAAAAAATAGCATCGATTAAATATCTAACACCCCTCGGCTGAAGAAATAGACCTGCCCGTAGTCAAAATCCAGGTCCGATAAAAAGCACTCTGGGTGTGGCCATTACTGAGACAGGAGTGACCAGTAGGTGAGGATGGAATTTTCCAAGAACGATCCCAATTCTTTTTCAAAATTTAACCAGATACCTGACAGAATAAACAAATCAACCGAATATTCCTCAGGTCAGTGTGTTTAGCTTTAGTTTTAGTACTTTTACTGCACTTTGATAAGAGTTGCTTTCTATTTTTGGGTCGCCTCCATCTCGCTTGATCTGGAGTCCGACGAACCCACGCGATGCGCAGGCCGAGTTTGAGAGATTTTTTTGCCACATCGTCATCGTTTTAAGCCCGCCACCGTCGTATTTTTCAACGAAACCACTAATGTAATACATGCTCTTGTAGATAAAAGAACACAGAATAAGCCTGTGGGTGAACTTTTTTCCCAAACGACCAATTTTAACAAAATATTTGAGAAAGAAATTACAGCAACTGTACTTACCGCCATTACGCTGTTTTCATAGACCGCACCAAAAAAGTTCACATACCGCACGAAAGAGCGTTCTTTCTTCTGATTGGCTGTAAAGTTTAAGTCTTGTACGTCGTCATTTGCGATGGTACGAGGAGTTTGAAGAGAGCGACCCGAAACAGTGTCATCTCGGAAATCGGTCCACGGCGCGAGGCCGGCCGCTCGACCCGTAAAATGACGGTTTTTCAAAGATTATACTACTTTCAAAGGCATGAAATAAAATAACACACAGTGTAGGCTGTAGAATATTCATTCACTCAAACGATAACACAAGCATGCAGGATGAAATATGCAGTTTTAACTGTGCATTTTCGATTTGAAGTGATGCACCCCCCCGGAATCCAGAGTGTCCCAGGCTAAGCACAGAGGCTGTTGCATAGCTAGTATAAAGCTATTTTATGATTTATTAATTTTGCTAGTTGTAAGTATGACATAACCATATCTAACATGTGCAGTTTGTACTTTTCAGGATGCCCATAACTGCATTCCAGAGTTGGACTCTAACACAGCAATGTTTGCTGTTTATGATGGACATGGGGGTAAGTGAATACTGTTAACTGTCAGCGTCCCTGTCACTGAGTCTGGCTGAAGGCAGTGAGTTGTGTTGTAATGGTTGTTAGTAATGTTACTGGTACTAGTGTGACTGTGACTGTTAGCCAGAGTTGCAGGTTTAATGCAGACCTATGGGTGCATATATGGTTTGGGACTTAGATGTATGAAATTGAAAGTAAACTGAAGCTCTTCCTTGCCCTGTGTTGCCCTGCATTTGCTGATTTAGTCAGCAATACAGTGGCATCTTCTTGCAGGGAAATTTGGCTTTTTTCTGTTTGTGCCAGTTATTGAATTAATATAAACTGTACTGTTCTGTAACAGTGTGAGTTTCTTGATATAGTTTCCAGCTTGAGATTTTGAGGTTCACCCATAATACTTAACATTATAACACTATTAACAGTTATGGAAACCTTGTAAAATGTAATTCTGTATAACTATAAATTTATTTTAGTTGTAATATACTAATAACTAATATCGCCTTTGCTATTTACCTAATACCAGCACATGGCATGCACTGATGCAGTGATAGTAAAAGGAGCATACTTTGTCTTTATTTCTTTGTGTGACAGTGTTGTATAGTCACTAGTCAGCGGCAACACTACTACTACTAGTAGTAGTACTACCGTGGTACTACTACTAATACTTATCCTGACACTTGAAGGTCTGGTGTAGAGTAACACTAAAGTAGAATATGATTATTGGATAGGTTAAATTACTTAAAAGTAGGATTATTATGAGAACTTCATTGTTTGCCTTACCATTGCGGCATTGGTCAGATGCATCAGGATTTTTAAAGTGGTAGAGGAAAACAAACAAATTAACCCTAGACATCCCACTTCATAATTGCATTATGTTGTGTGACTCCCCCACAGACAAAGAAGAGCAAGCCCAGCATGAGCAGTGAGACTGTGACTTTGTTGTGCAGGCTGTGAAGTGGCCCAGTACTGTTCCAAGTTCCTGCCTGACTGTATCAAGGACACAGAGGAGTACAAGGAAGGGCAGTTAGGCCCAGCTCTTGTGGACGCCTTCCTCAAGTTTGATTCCACGCTGGTCCAGGACGAGATCATCAAAGAGCTGAAGCTGCTGGCAGGTGTTGATGAAAATGACGAGGAAGAAGATGGTAACTGGCATGTTAAATACAGAAGAGACGATGACATATTCAAATTTATTTGTTGGTCTTACATTGTTGGACATGAACTTGTGTTTCTTCTTTGAAGTTTGTTTTCTTTTCTTTTTTGAAGTTTGTTTTCTTTTTGTTTCTGTGGCTTGGGGTTGGGAAGCAGTTGTATTTTTACAACAATTAAAACTTCAAAAGCCATATCTGGCATATGAAAATTAGTTAGTGTGATCAATGTTTCTGTTTCTGTACTCTGCCATATTAGAACCTGTTGAACTGTCCCATAATGCATGAGCTGTCATGAGCAGGGGTGGAATTATGCTTGCATTAAAAAAAATAAAAAATGACTGTACTTGTGGTGCATGTTATTGTTACTGTTTGTTAGGGGTCCTGGTACAGTGTTAGCTGTTATTCTTTGGGAGACAGACATCACAGTACAGTCATTTGACTTTGGGGTAAATCTAGGCAGCTGTTGTTCTTTGGGAGACAGACATCACAGTACAGTCATTTGACTTTGGGGTAAATCTAGGCAGCTGTTGTTCTTTGGGAGACAGACATCACAATACAGTCATTTGACTTTGGGGTAAATCTAGGCAGCTGTTGTTCTTTGGGAGACAGACATCACAATACAGTCATTTGACTTTGGGGTAAATCTAGGCAGCTGTTGTTCTTTGGGAGACAGACATCACAGTACAGTCATTTGACTTTGGGGTAAATCTAGGCAGCTGTTGTTCTTTGGGAGACAGACATCACAATACAGTCATTTGACTTCGGGGTAAATCTAGGCAGCTGTTGTTCTTTGGGAGACAGACATCACAATACAGTCATTTGACTTTGGGGTAAATCTAGGCAGCTGTTGTTCTTTGGGAGACAGACATCACAATACAGTCATTTGACTTTGGGGTAAATCTAGGCAGCTGTTGTTCTTTGGGAGACAGACATCACAATACAGTCATTTGACTTTGGGGTAAATCTAGGCAGCTGTTGTTCTTTGGGAGACAGACATCACAATACAGTCATTTGACTTTGGGGTAAATCTAGGCAGCTGTTGTTCTTTGGGAGACAGACATCACAATACAGTCATTTGACTTTGGGGTAAATCTAGGCAGCTGTTGTTCTTTGGGAGACAGACATCACAATACAGTCATTTGACTTTGGGGTAAATCTAGGCAGCTGTTGTTCTTTGGGAGACAGACATCACAATACAGTCATTTGACTTTGGGGTAAATCTAGGCAGCTGTTGTTCTTTGGGAGACAGACATCACAATACAGTCATTTGACTTTGGGGTAAATCTAGGCAGCTGTTGTTCTTTGGGAGACAGACATCACAATACAGTCATTTGACTTTGGGGTAAACACTGAGCTGTTACACTTCTGCAGATAGCATTTTGTAAGTTGTACTTGTGCAGATGATGACCCGGTAGGGCGAGGGGAAGCAGATGACCTGAGAGCAGAAGCTGACCTGCCCCTGGATGAATTGCTGGCCAAGTATCAAACGCCAGCGGGTGGGCAGCGTCTGCACAAAAAGGAGAACGTGCAGAGCCCAGTGGTGAAAGCCAAGAAGAGCCAGTGTGAAGACGAAGCCGGACCCAGCTCTTCCACCGACACCGCCAGCAACTCCAGCCGCTCCAACAGCACCGCATCCAGCAGCTCTTGTGCCCACCTCACCAACGGTCTGGCTGACAACGAAAACAATGTGAACAAAGAGAGGGAGCTCCAAGACACTGTCACTTCAGAGTCGGCCAACCCCAAAGATGGTGGGGGTGACCCTGGTCCGGCAAGTGTCAGCCAGAACTCTTCGTCTGACAAAACCTCTAGCAGCAAAAAGTCTCCCGTGGGAGGAGATGGTTCTGGTGACAGTGAGAAGAGTGTAGTGAGTGTAGCGGACAGTTCAAGTGGATCCGGGGATGCAGGAGGGACTGGGGGTTGCAGTTCATCTTCGGCGGGTGGTTGTGATGTGGGGTCGACCACTTGCTCGTCTGGTCAGTCGTCCAGCAAAGTGTCCGACCTGCCCTCTGACGGGGTGTCGTCCTCCACCTCATGTGTAAGTGTGGCTCATTAATTCTTGTCATTGGAAAAAGCATGTGACTCACAAATTCTCGTCATTAGAAATAATGTGTGGCTCACAAGTTGTTGTCAAGGGGGAAAAGTGTGTGGCTCACAATCGCCAGTTCTTCTCATTTAGAAATATGTGGTCTGCTTTTTGATTGTTGTCTTGTGGGATCGTTCTGTACTTGTTTATGGAGATCACAGCCTGGTATTTAAGGGAACGGGTGTCTGCTCATGGTGATGAGTAGCTGGCTGCAGAGCTGCCAACCACTACGTTTTGGCTGTAGTTTGCTATGGCCAAGGGCACTGCACTACACTGCTACGTTCATGATCATATCACTACGCTCTCCCTCAGAAAAACTTTTTATTTTTATCCCATGCGTTCGTGTGGGCATCAAATTCACCAGCAACTGGTTGTGTGTGTGCCTTTTTGTGTCTGAGATGTTGGTTGTGCCACAGCCAATCGGCGTTCGCATTTTAACCAGCTGACCAATCGTAGTGTTTGGTTCATTTCCGCTTTAATGCGCCACTTCCTGGCGAGACGACTTCCGTTTTCGATCATTTCAAATCGCCATGCTGAAGCGAGAAGCTGAAAACGAACTCCCGGGTGATGGATCTCGCCAAAAAAACGTGCATCAAAATTTCTGGGAAGAGTATTATACAGAACAGTTTCTGTGCGTTGTACGATCAACACAGAGTGCCAAGCATGTGAAGTGCAGTGCCTGCTTCTTCAGTTCTTGGGACTTTTCTGTCGCCCATGGCGGAATGTACGTTGCCCATGGCAGAATGTACGATGTCGAACAATGCGTCAACTTGAAGCGTCACATCAACAAAGGAAAAGTGATAGGAAGTACGCTGAAGATTTCCCATTAATTTATATGGGTTGTGATGTAATTCGAGCGGAGACGCTCTTCACAAATTTCTTTGTAGTGCACAATATCGCTCTCTCTGCAGCCGATCATGACATCTGTTCTGGTGCACATTTCCACAAAAGCGAATTGCAAAGGAGGACCATGTACGCTACGCTCAAAATCTAATTACTACGCTTAAAATCTGATTTTGCTATGCAAAAGTCTAGTGAAGGGTTGGCAGCTCTGTGGCTGTGTGGTGTGTTTTCTGAATTGTATGATAGCTGATATACTGAAGTGAAATGTGTTAATTGGTGTGATGGTATGCCTGTGTGACATCTGTGATTTGCTCGGTCTTTTTTGTTTTTTGTTATTAATCTTATAAAACTATGTATTTGATTGTTTAGGACATGCATGGGAGCCCTTCTTATGCATTTATTATTTATATAATGTCTGTGTGCGATCTGGGCTGAGTAGATGTGCAGATTATGTTTTATTGTATTATATGTTTAGATCTGTGTTCTGCGTATATGAGCATGTGCCAAAAGGTGCTGCTTAGAAGGTGGACATTAAAGTGAAAAATAAAAGCAGAAAGTCATTTAGCAAGTAACACCATTTAAAAGATAAGTCTTTTTTGTATACATTTCAGGTCTGAAAAAGATAACTTGATGAAGCAAGTCTGAGAAAAAGATATTTAAAGATGGACACCTGAATCTGTCAGATGCAACACAGGACACAATGTTTGTTTTGATTTAATCGTTGAATTTAATGATTGCTGTTAATCTGTGGGGAAAATAAACATCCATCGTTTATAACATTAACAAGACAGTAAAACTTAAATTGACTTAATTCTACCCCTTTTTATTTCATATTCAAAGTCATAACAATGATGTCCTATGTTACATCCAACAGACTGCCACCTTAATTTTTTTAAATAAAATGAAAACGAAACACAACACTGAATCAAAAATAGGATGTGTTTATTAGAATTTATTAAGCATCATTGTTTCCATGACTGCAGCAGCATGAAATAAGGTCATCAGCGACATTTTTTTACATTTTATCTGTCGGATGTAACTATTATTGGATGGACATAACATTTCCCATGCTCACAATACACAGCTTATAAAATATCAGTGCTGATTTCCCTACACTGCAACAAAATGTTACCAGCTGATTTAGTAGTGGTTTTGATGACTGCAGCACCAAACAAGTTGCTTGTAATTTTGTCAAACTCAAAGGCCCTTTTTAAGCATTTCATCTGTTGGATGTACAACACTTCCCTTTGTAAAATTTGTAAACTTTCCTTTCCTGTAAAACATATGCACAGCTAATAAAATCACTTAGTTTTCCTACTTCTGACACATTGCTGTAAATACTGAACAAGGCCGAAACCATTATTTAAAGTAATGCACTGTTGGATGCCACGCATATCAATGGAATATATCAATGGAATATGTAACACTGGACAGTCAGTATGTGACTTAGAAAAAGTACAGCCAAGTTGTCATTATTATTCTTTCATTGACAAAACAGAAAACCAGGTGAATTACAAATGTACATTCACCCTATACCCTATTGTTAACAGCAGGTAAAATTCAATTATGAAAGACACTGATTTGGCATTCAAGTCTCACTACCTGGAATAACAACTGTAACACATTGTAAGTAACCAGAAACAGTAATGCAAAACCTGGAAACTGATGACAAAGCACAGAGAATTTCCCATGTTAACACTAATTCTTCCCATCCTAATGAATTTAAAAGATTTGTTTTCAGTGAGTTGGCAGTTCAGCATTGAGACATATCTTTATTTCTCTGCTGTTCCTAAGTACTGCAGTGCTTCCCAGGACGAATCTGGCTTCATGCTCCACTAATGTTGTCGCTGCTGTGTCATGAAAAACACTTGCTCTTCCCCTTTTGGAGCATCGACCTCTTTAGCCTGAAAAGAAACATGCATGTGTACAAAATAAGGCAATATAACAACTGTTTTTGAGGATGTCTCCATATTTATAGGTATGCAACTCTGGAGACGTACATGCATATAAGATATTGTGTGTGTCTGCACGTGTTTTTTTGACTTTCCCCAGAATATATATGTATATATCTGTTCTGTATCAGACATTAGGTAATATTACTAACAGTAACATATAGTACTGTAGTTGAAACATAATAACACAAATACCAGGGTACCCCCTCCTTTTTTAAATTTCTGTTCATTTGGTCTTTTCTCTTTCTACTAACTCCCACCCCCACCCCACATTGTGCCACAGTGTATTGTATTTTGTGTTGTATGAATTTTTTGTCTTCATGTTGCATATTTATAGTGAATTGTCACAAGAATTCTACTTTATATGCTGCACTGTATTGTATTTGTACTGCAATGCACATATAAAAACTATATCGGTTAAGAAATTCTGTTATGGCTTTCACTAGTTTCAACACACACTTTAGAATGCATCTGTCCTGCTAGAAATAAATCAAAACAAAAATAACAATATACAGGGAAATGGGAAGGCCTAGGAAGATTTAAAAAAAAAAAATCATCTCCCTAATCACAATGTGAATGTCATGGTAATGCTTCTTTTCCTTTTCTTTCTTCTTTTTTTGTTGTTGTGTGTTTGACAATTTGTATAAATGGTATAAATAGATAATTTATGGCTATGCCTTTTAAAAAACACACTCTTAGTTCACATCACAGATGGCAATAATAAACCTGTAGAGTTGCAGAAGTGTACTGAGGAGTAAGAATTGTGTCATGGCATCATGCTGTTCCGATCGACTGAACAAATGAAAAAACCACGCTGTCCGACAGCGGCAAATCAACTCTGAAACGTGTGCCGTCGTAAACACGGGTATTTTCGCCATTACGAAGTAAACACTTGAACGTATACGGTTTTCTCTTTCAGTCGAAACACTAAGAAAAAACTAGTTCGTTCAATCGAAACTTGGACATTACTGTGCAAAAATCGGTCACTCGCGATCGAAACATTGACTTATTGTGTCATCCGAGAAACAGCTGGCTATCGAACAAAGACATCACTTTGAATTTGCACACTGCCGACCAAAACCTGTTTAATAATGGTCACTTCACTTACAATTACGAATGAAAATGCAAAAATAATGTTGTATCAATGAAAAGTAACTATTTAATCTGTTCGACGCAACATCATATTTCGATTGAAACTGTAAAAAGGTACATGACCCAAATCGAAAATTCACTCACCACTCCTTGTTGGCACCATGTTTGAAGAGAAAGTAGGCGCAGAGCACTGTGGATAAACATGGCCGCGCTTTATTCCCAGGATCGGCAATTTTTTTATCATTACGGACTGACAAAATAAAAACTTGAAATTTTAAACTTGAAAAAAATAATTATGAACGGAATCCAACACTTTTATTATCACTGCTTTGGATTAAACACTGATTTTAGCAACTTTTTTTAAATTTCACCACCCACAAGTCCGCAGTGGATAGTAGCAGACGAACATTTTCATCAGAATCGGAACCGGACCCAATGCATTTTGATTGAAATAAACATGTTTATTTCAGTTATTCAGATTTTACAAGTAGTTATGAGCCATTTTCACAAGCATTAAAAAGCTTTGACTATGTCCTGTCAGGCAGCAAAAGGAAAATTGCCTGAAGAAGAAGGATGCAAACAAAACGACAACTGAAGTGGTGCACCCGAAATGTCCACCCTTCCTTTGCCGATTTTTGGCCTGGACTTGGTGTAAATTTTCATATTTTACTAACTCCAAATTGACTTTGGGAGTCAAGTTTATCTTTATTATCTCTTTGATGCATACTCTTTCGGATAAAGTTAGGTTTGTTCAGAGAAAACTTAAACCTGAAGAAGCATTTACGACCAAAAAATGGATGGTCCTTGCCAAGCACCTTTTGGCACAGGCTCATATACAGGCATGCCCTTGCTTTACATGCTCTTCTAACAGTCTTGGGTAATATTGAGGGGACTAACTTTTCAACAATTTGTGTCTGATGTTTGTACATGTATGTATTGTTTTATGTTTGTGAAGTAATTAGTTGTGTGGACTGATTTGGTAGGGTTTATAATGTATATGTACATGAGAAGACTTTTGAAATGTGCATTTGCTTATGACCTGAGTGACTGTCCTGAGGTGACCGACCCTGTGTGGTTGACAGGACATTAAAATCCAATTAATAAGTGTTCCACGTGCTAATAAAAGGCCTTGTTTATTGTGAGTATATCATTTTGCTTGAAAGTTCATGTGTTCATGGAAGTAGTTGCGCAGTGGACCATTCTGACTGAGCTAGGTCACAGGGGTCATGACATCGAGGGCAAGATTGGGCACGGTATTGGCCTGGGTGCATATTTATGAAGGGCAAGTAAAACGAAAGGCTTTAGTCTCTAAATCTAATCCCAATTACCTAAACAGTCCATAAGTCTGATTTTGTCCCAGGAAGGGAAATGAGGCTATAACTTTAAATGCATTTTAGTCTCTATTATTTGTGCTCCACACATGCCAGTTATTTCATTGTCATCAGCAGTTAAGATACATGTGATTAAGGGGGCTTTTTGTTGCGCATACATGCGCTGATATGGGCCCTGTAGTCGTTCTTTGTGAGCTGGGTCAGAGCAGATCACGAAATCTAAACCAAGATTGGATTGCCATTTTTGCACCAAAAAATGTCCAACCTCAGTTTGATTTTGTGACCTGCCCACGCCAATATTCCTAAGATTTTTAGAATCATCCATAGCAAAGGAGAAAACTAGCTGGTGCCTTTTTGATGGAGGTGATGTGGCTGAACCCAGACACTGATGATGATGCCAGATGTGTGTCTGACAGGTGGAAGAGGAGCAAGCCGGTGGCAGTGGCAGCAGCAGCAGCAAAATTGGCAGCACCAGCGGTAGCAGCAGCAAAGGTGGCAAGAACGAGTCTCAGAGTCAGAAGGCAAACGAAGACTTGGATGATGATGATGACAGTGATGAGGACGATGAAGACGAGTGGCAGGACCTGAGGTCAGTGTGCAGTAGAATCTTGCTGGAGTTTTACCTCACTTTGAGTGTAGTGCAAAATGAAGCAGAGCATTTGGAGCTACATTAACATTTGAATGATCTTCATCAGATAGACATATATATCTAATTGCCACATTTAGAGTTTTTCTGTTTGAAGGACAGGCTGATCTAGCTTTATTTCTCAATGAAAATGCAAAGTGTACTGCATTAAGTTGGCAGTTTATGAGTTGCAGCTTGATTTTGAAGTATACACTGAGGCAGTTTTATTTTTGGAAGAGAGTACCAAGTGTACTGTGTTCTGTTTGCTTGGTGTGAACAATGTTCATGTAGAATTGTGAGTCTGGTGTTTAGGAGAGACCTCTTGACTTTTGGTTGATGCCTGTTGCAGTGGTGAGGAAGAAGAGGAGGATGAAGAGGATGAAGGAATGGATGAAGCAGACGAACCGGTCATGGACATGTCTAATGAAGAGGTATGTAGAACCGGCCATTGTAGTTAGATGAATTATAAATATTGAGATGTGCCGGCTACATTGACTGTTTTTGACTTGGTTGCTGTTGGCCGTGTTGTGTCCAGGGAGTGTTCTGGTACACGTTGTGCACGCATGTGGGGGGTTAATTGCTTGTTATTACACTTTGATTTAAACATAATTACACAATTTTATACATGGCAACGTTCTTATTAACCCACTTGGTCCCAGACCGGCCGCTGCCCTTTCGCTATGAAATCCCATGCAGAGGGAAGTAATGTGTCACAGGGTATACAAGTTTTAAAAAATCAGTAATAAACACCAAATAAAAGTTTCAGCTCATTTTGTATTTTTCCCAGTTTGCCAGTACATTGTTCTTGTATATCCAACAGGTTTGGATTTTTTTCACTGTAAAATAAAAGCGACAAAAACGAACAGACAAACAAAAATCCAAATCAGAAATGTCCACACATGAACGTCAGGTTTTAGGGTGCCTCCAGGGTAACTGACTGCAAAATTTCCAGTTTGAATCTCCGCCAAACTTCGAACAAAGGACATCACCAGAAGCAGTGAACAATAGCGGAAACAAGGCTACAAGTCTTGTGAGAATCCCGTTCCTGTTTGCGTAAGCTGGGATGCCAGTATGGAGCATCTGCTAACTGGGCAGTCTGGGGTCACGCAGTAAGAAAAAAGAGTGGGTGGTGATGGCCGGTCTGGGGCAGAGTAGGTTAATCATTCGTTATCATTGTCTTGTAATATGCAGTCATATTATTTAACCAGATCTTGTTTTTCTGCATGTATTTCATACCCATTTACTAATTTAGGCTATTTTGTGGCTGATGTGCTGCTACACTGTACTGTTCATGGTTTAGTGACCTGTGTTTTGAACTAGTGTAAAAGAATTTTGAATGTCTGATTTGTCTAGGTGTGACTTTAAGCGGTCTACAAGACATTAAAATTCAGGAACCACCTGATTTATCCGGAAGTGACTTTAAGTGGTCTGCAGGAGGTATAAAATGAAGGAACTGTTTTGTCCTGGGGTGAAGCAGTCCATGGGACAATTAAATGCAGGAGCTAACTCCAGAGGCGACTTAAAGCAGTCTACAGGACAATAAATGCTGGAACTAACTCCAGCAGTGACTTAAAGCAGTCTGCAGGACAATTAAATGCAGGAACTAACTCCAGAGGTGACTTTAAGCCGTTTACAGGACAATTAAATGCAGGCACTAACTCCAGAGGTGACTTTAAGCAGTCTGCAGGACAATTAAATGCAGGCACTGTCTGATTTGTCCAGAGGTGACTTTAAGTGGTTTACAGGATGTTAAAAAGCAGGAACTAACTAACTTCTCTCTGTGTGCTGACAGCCGGGGTCAGACAGTGGCTGCACGGCCTGCGTGGCGCTGCTGCGTGGAGACCAGCTGGTGGTGGCCAATGCTGGCGACTCGCGCTGCGTTCTGTGTCGAGGGGGCACGGCTGTGGACCTCTCTGTGGACCACAAGCCTGAGGACCCAGTGGAACGGAGCCGCATTGAGAAGGCTGGGGGCAAGGTCACCGCTGATGGTCGTGTGAATGGAGGTCTCAATCTTTCGCGTGCCATTGGTAAGTGTTTGTGGCTCAGGCGTTAGGCTCTTAACACCTTGTGAAGAGGAAGGGAGGGGAGTAAGTAAGTAAGTAAGTAAGTTGGTGTTTTATGCCCAGTCAACCGGTATAGTTATATCAGGGCGAGGAAGGGAGGGGAGTAAGTAAGTAAGTAAGTTGGTGTTTTACGCCCAGTCAACCGGTACAGTTATATCAGGGCGAGGAAGGGAGGGGAAGTAGCGTTAGGCTCTTAACACCTTGTGAAGAGGAAAGGAGGGGAAGTGGCGTTAGGCTCTTAACACCTTGTGAAGAGGAAGGGAGGGGAAGTGGCGTTAGGCTCTTAACACCTTGTGAAGAGGAAGGGAGGGGAAGTGGCGTTAGGCTCTTAACACCTTGTGAAGAGGAAGGGAGGGGAAGTGGCATTAGGCTCTTAACACCTTGTGAAGAGGAAGGGAGGGGAAGTGGCGTTAGGCTCTTAACACCTTGTGAAGAGGAAGGGAGGGGAAGTGGCGATAGGCTCTTAACACCTTGTGAAGAGGAAGGGAGGGGAAGTGGCGATAGGCTCTTAACACCTTGTGAAGAGGAAGAGAGAGGGGAAGAAAGAAAGGATACCTGTGTTAGTCTGGCTACAAGGGTGGAGCAGTGATGTTTTGAGATCAAAATCAACATTGATTATAGTTAGAAGGCCAAGAGGCAGAGTTTTGAAACCCCTCAGGAACTTTTGAAGGTAAAGCAGACAGTTGCTTAAAAAAAAAGACAAACAGTTAACGTTATTGTTTGCAGGATCATAAACAGCATCCAGATCACTGTGTACAACACTGACTGCTACTTTTTGTCTTTTTTCTTGAAACCAGGAGACCATTTCTACAAGAGGAAGGAGGATCTTCCACCAGAGGAGCAGATGATCACAGCGCTGCCAGATATCCAGACTGTGGCCGTGGGGCCTCAAGACCAGTTCTTGGTGCTAGCCTGCGATGGCATCTGGTAGGTGTCTGTCTCTCAGTCTATCTGTGACTTGTCTGTCTTGCTCTGTCTGTCTGTCTCTGTTTTACATGGAAAGTTCAGATGCCTTTTCTCAGTAAAACTGAGTAGCCACAGTGTGGACTTACCAAGCTCAGCTTCTTGTTGGAGTGTTTCTTTGGATTTGTTTTATGTCGTGTATAAAAAATTCTTTTGTTGGGGGTAGGCGGGTTGATGGCTGTCCTCATAGTGTGCAAGAATGTATCAGCATTTTCTCTTTTCTGATCAGGAACTCCATGTCTAGCCAGGAGTGTGTCGACTTTGTTGCTGAGCGACTCAAGGATCCCACGAAAAGGAGCAAGCCATCTCTGGTTTGTGAAGAGGCAAGTCATCTGTGTGTGGGTGTATTTGGATGTGGGTGTGTGGCCAGGAGAAATGCTCACTTGGAACAGTTGCTTTGCTTTTTGTTTCCTCCATTTCTATAACAAGTTGTTTAATATTAGTTATAATAGTTTGTTACATTATTTGTGGGCCAGGGAAAGGTGTAATTTTATAACTGGAGGCAAAGAGGAGGTAACTGGGTAGTGCATACTTGTTTGTAGGTATTTGCATAACCTCCCTTATATTGTGAAACGTGGAGTTGGTCAAAACACGCCTTCCTGAACATTTTGGTATGTAGCATGATTTATCTGGAGAGTAACGTTTTCCCGTGTAAGTTTAATAAGATAATACCAGGTGTGTGGCAAGGCACTCCCATTCTTTGTGCTTTCTCCCCTCCTCCCAACCCTGTTACTTTTTTCTATATGGGGATTTAAAACTGTGTTCTGAAATGCCTCCTGTTCATTAACATGTGCCTGATTTTGCATAGCAGCTTTGCAGAGAATAAGTTGCTCTGTCACAACGCTTTTTGGGGTAGAGTTGAGAGGCTTGTCACTAGATTTGAACAGCCTGTCACTAAGCAGCGCAGGCACCTGCTTTTTAGTCTACCCCTGCAGCCAGTAGTGATGAAGCAACTTATTCCCTTGTGAGGTGGGGGTGGGGGGTGTAGTTTGATCAGAATGTAGGCATTAGAATTGTCAGCATAAATGTGCATTTCAAAAGAAAAAAAGGAAGCACAGCTTTTAGCTCCGCACTGAATACCACGAAACGTCAGCACACAATTTCATGATGCTACAGTTGTCTTTATTTCCACACATATGACCCCAGGGTAGCCTCAGATTGCATAGATTTTGATAGGGGGTGGGGGAGGGGGGCGGGGGACTTCCCCAGACCCCCTAGTTTTCAGTTTTTCCTTTGATGCAATTCCCATGCCTGTTTTTCAAAAGACTAGTGATGTGAAGGAGATGCGTATAGCAGAGTATTAGTATTCGTCCATACTTTTTTTCAGATTTGCTTGTTGTCTTGACATTGTCTTTTTCTTTGTGCAGCTCTTTGATCACTGCCTGGCAGCCAACACTTACGGGGATGGTACAGGCTGTGACAACATGACGTGCATCATCGTCATCCTACACCCTCCGGACCAGTTGGAGGCTGATGGAAACGGCCTTGTCCCCAGTAAACGCTGCGTGGGGGACTTGGAAGCGGCGGAAGAGAACTGGGAGAAGAGGCCCAGAGTGGAGGACGGTGATGGTGGCGGTGCTAGTGCAGAAGTGAAACAGTCAGCGGAGTGAGGGTTTGGCTTGTGTTTCTGACCGGCTTCTTTGTGCATTCTAGATCTGCCTGGAACGCAAGGAAATGTGGTGGTCAGTATGAGGAACAGGGAAAACAAGTGGCATGCACACAGCATAAGGGTTTAGCTTGTGTTTCCGACCCGTGTCTGTGCATTCTAGATTGATTGCTATAGATTTGAAGTGTAATTCCAGTCTCTGTTAGCAGGCAAGGTGCCCAGTATTGTTGGGAGCTGCAAGTGTGACCAGTGACCACTTCCTGCAAACATCCACATAATTATGTATTGTACGTCTTGGCGTTTGTATTACTATTAGCGTCTGGTCTGAGCAGCAGCACCGGGTCCTTGTCCTGGTAGACCTTTTTTCTCTGCAGGTTTAGATGAAAATACGAGCCAGTAGTGAGTGCTGGTGCCAGAAGGACTTTTTGTTGAAGTTGTGGTGCTCAGCATCGCTTGTCCAGAAATTCTTTGTTCAAGTAGTCGGTTGCTGATTGTGCTTGTGACATCAGAGAAAGCAGGTTGAGATGAAACATGGCCACTTTTTACATTTCTATTGAAGTTGTGGTGTGCGGAAGTTCTCTGTTTGACGGAGTCAGTTGCTGCCTATGCACGCTTAACATCAGAGAAATTGTGTACGTGCGGGTCAGCTGTCTTTAAACAGCCGTTAAATAATTAAAAGATGAAAAAATTTATTCTGTGTTCATGACTGTGTCTTGTGACTAATCATTTCCTGCTGCTTTGTGTCTTTGCAACCGGAGGGGTGGGACACATTTGGGCAGCATATGGTGTACTTGTTTCTCTCTTCTTGCTTGTTACACTTGTGCATGTGTCACACAAAATGCTCTAAAAATGAGGCTCGTTTTTACCAGTTTTTGTTGCTTGAATCATGCGTAGGATGTGGTTTGAGCATGCAAAAAAATATGTGAGGTTTAGTGTAATTGTTTTTTTGTTTTTGTTCTAGAAGTTCTACAACTGAACATTTTGCGTACCAGGAAAAATAAACTTAAGATCTCTTAAAGCAAGATCCTTGGAGGAGGTAATGCAATGGAACCCATGTGTTTATGACAGACCACCTCTCATTTGGATCTGGATACATGTTATATGTAACATCCGTTTGCATGGGCAGGGCAGGGTGAAATAAATATTACAAAACCATGAGTAAAAATCTCCTGTTCTTTGATACAAGTCACTTGAGAGAATTGGTTATAAGAAAAACAAAAAAACTTAAGAAGCACTGTGAGCAGGGTCTGTGAATGTGGACGTTTTTTGTGTGCGGTATAAATTGACATGACAATACAAGACAGAAGTTGCAGAGGGGAATTTCTGTTAGCCAGTGAAACGTTCAGTGCTTTATGCCTCTTCAGACTGCGGGGATTGTGGATTGTCAGGTGCTGCTTTTTTTTTTATCCCTCTCCACCTGGCAGTTGATAGTATTGTGTTCTTGGCTTTGCATCCGCAGATAGTCGTGTCTCAAGCTCCTCAACACTTTAGATCTTCCAAGATGCAAGCCAGCTGTGCTGGTTGCTTTGTCTGCCAGTCAGTCTGCTCAATCATTTCCCTGGCCCGGAGGAAGTATTGCATAAAATACTTCTGGATGTGCAGTTAAAATTTTGGTGGTTTTAGTTAATTTTGTTTTTTTTAAGACATTGGAGTTGTGGATTTTTATCGTTGATGTGAATGTGGGTTGTGGTGAATGAGAAGCCAGTTAGTAGTGTTGTTTTTTGAAAACAGAATATCCACACTCCTTCAAACTGCCTTGAGCTTTGCTTTATTTTATGGTCTGATTTGAAAATAACACAAGTGACAAGTGTACGAAGTGACAGCCGTAATATACTGTAAACATGATGTGTTTGTAAGCTAGGAAGAAGAGTAATATTCCATACACAACGCTTTTAATTGAAATTGCTTGTGCGTCAGATGTGAGCTATGTTTTGGTAACCTTGGTTAGAAATTCCCTCTAAGAAAAGATCTCCTTCCGGGAGAAACATGGCAGCCCTGTGCCTAGAGTGTATGTGTGTGTGTGTGTGTGTGTGTGTGTGTGTGTGTGTGTGTGTGTGTGTGTGGGAGAGGGAGAACTGGGCGTGTGTATGAGAGAGAGAGTTTAATAGTAACACGAGATTTCAAAAGCCTCTACTTTTCCAAAGCACAAAGTGCTACACAAAGAACAACGTAACCAGAAGAAAATGGAACATTCCCAGCCCCAGCCTTTGAAGATGAATCATTCATCTGATTAGAAAAAGATGGGTTGATCAAGGCTTTTTCTTTACTTCGTAACTTAAGAAAGAAGCTAACACATCTCGATTCCTTTAGGATAAGTGCATAAAGAAATTGAAGGATACATGAAAAGGCTTCAGTTGCAGTATAGTTTAATTTATTGACACACCTTTTCTGACAACACATCTTTTCTGACAGTGATACATTAGCACAGTTTACTCACATCATTTCGAACCACCACATACAACTAACAAGTCTTCCACTAAGGAAGGCTGTATCGCATTCAGTAGACGACGGTTTTCCGCCACAAGTGAAGCAGGCGTCTCACAGGAAAAGAACAGTCTGGCATTGATTTGGACCAGAGGAGAAGCATTGGCTGTGTGATATTACACAGGCTGTCGGAAATACACGTATGTACAGGTGCACCTGGTCTTAGCTCAACTTTAGATAACTGGATTGTGTACATGGTGAGTGCATTTCGTTAAGCATTGCATTTTTATTTATACATATGACTAAAGTTGTTTTATTTTGAGGGGGGGGTAGCTCAGTTGGTTAGAGCGTCCGACTGAAGAGCCAGGCGTAGTACTGTTGCGGATTCGAGTCCCCGGTGCGGCAAGGGATTTTTCTCCCAGAGTCAGCTTCCAGTGCAGACTCTCTTACGGTGTCCGTACAGCCCCCGTGTGCAATCGCATGCATCAGCATCAACATCTCGGCGCACGTTAAAGATCCCGAACACCATGGGTAGCGCTGCTCTTGTGGCTGCTGTGCCTTACCTGCGTAAGGCAACCCGAATTTCCCTCAAGGGACAGTAAAGTACTTTAAAAAAAAAAAAAAGTTCAGTAAGGATATTTATATTTAACACAAGGTTGTCCACGAAGGATAACACCCTTCAATCCCACCGTGGCGAAAAAATCAAACTCCAACAGCTACGGTAAACAAATGTGAAAAAAGCTTGCGGAAAAGCGTGTGATCGATGAGCAAGAAGCGGAGAACATGTATTGCTTGACATGAATAAACAGACTACTACTACTAGATGACACTTTACATCAAATTAGAACAATGTTTCACGATGAAGATGTTCGATGAATTTTGGTAGCAATCAATCAGCTGTTGAATCAAATGATAAGTATCGTTAGTTCTATAAGAAAGGACGCATAACCAGCTTCGACCGTCCACAGTTACCCCTAAAAGCGACCCGCTGTCTACGCTTTCGCTAGGACACTGTGACTTCCTCCCTTGCAATGAACAAAACATTAAAATGGCCCACAGTGCTGCCCATCTTTTGCAACATTTGGGTGGTGACAGCGCAGCGTTAGGTAGAGTGCAAAACAGAATGATCGGGAAGGCAGAACTTGGGAAAGCAGATTATACAGATAGAGGGATAACTGGTTTTTACCTTCCTGTCAACCATGGCGGATATATCCAGGCCTTAATAAATAAGTTCTGGCAGTAGTTAAAACACTGTTAATCAGGCACAGCTCTGCTGTGGGCTGCTCCGGGCTGAGTTGTGAGATCCTGTGATAAATCTGTTTTCTACAGGTTGGGGTGGGAGTAACTTCTGCGTCCACTGTACCCTAGCGCAGGATTCGGAAGAAAAAAAACACCCGGACTCCACCGAGGCATAGTCTACATGACCGCCAGCACGCAACTGGCCCTGCTGGTGACGGGGAGGGAAACAAACTTATTGAATCCAATGTGATCGAAGTACGACGGCTGGAGAGCGGGCGAGAAAGGCCAGTGAAGCAGGATGATCATGTTACCACATGGATGGGTAACCAGTACGTGCTAGGCTTTGCGCCGGGCCCCTGATTTCACATGGATGGGTAACCAGTACGTGCTAGGCTGTGCGCCGGGCCCCTGATTTCACATGAAGGGTAACAGTACGTGCTAGGCTTGCGCGGGCCCTGATTTCACATGGATGGGTAACCAGTACGTGCTAGGCTTTGCGCCGGGCCCCTGATTTCACATGGATGGGTAACCAGTACGTGCTAGGCTTTGCGCCGGGCCCCTGATTTCACATGGATGGGTAACCAGTACGTGCTAGGCTGTGCGCCGGGCCCCTGATTTCACATGGATGGGTAACCAGTACGTGCTAGGCTGTGCGCCGGGCCCCTGATTTCACATGGATGGGTAACCAGTACGTGCTAGGCTGTGCGCCGGGCCCCTGATTTCATCGCCGCCGTCAAATTCTCTACAGACTACACAAAAGTCCTTCAGACGACTATACACCGAGGTGTGCGTACCCACGCCAAAAGATCACAATTTATTATGCACGTTAAAGATGGTGTAATCTATGTCAGGGTTCGGCAGATTACAGAAACACCAATCTACCCAGCATGCACCACAAGTGTCCGAGTGTTGAGAGCGTGCGGCTTCCGGTACACACTTGTTTGACAACGTTGAAACACGCTAACAGAGAAATTATACATCCGATCGGATATGCATTCGCTTTAAATACACCGTTCACATTCGTGAAACCACAACTCTGTCTAATGTGGATCCGTTCGTTTTGGTGTTCAGCTTGTTGCCAGTGCCAATGGCTATGAACGTCACACAAAACTGTATCAGCATGTCTTAGTTACAAGTTACGCATTAACTGGCTCTGACCAAATCACAATGACATCATAAATGGAAAAAAAATATTCACTTGTTCATGGAACCAGTAGCACGCAGGGGAACATTGGCGTTGTAGAGACTGTGACAGTGCTTGACATCAGCCAGTAATAGCAGCACCTACTTCGTCGTGAAGCAGACGCACACCATAACCGATAAAGCTATAACGTCATGGTAGGGTACTCTCGACTGATCCCAGGTAAGAGCACAGTGTTGCAAACCGTCGCTACAACAAGAATACATCTCACTGGTGAGTGACTGAGAAGACAGCCAGGCCGCGTACAGGCCACAGCCGTCAGACCACCGCTTCTTTAGAATTAGACCACCGCCTCTTTAGACTTAGTCAGACCACCGCCTCTTTAGACTCAGACCACCGTCAGACCACCACCTCTTTAGAATTAGACCACCGTCTCTTTAGATTTAGTCCGACCACCGCCTCTTTAGAATTCGACCACCGCCTCTTTAGACTTAGACCGTCGCCCCTTTAGACTTTGTCAGACAACCTGCCTCTAGACTTTTATTTTTTTTTTTTAGACCACAGCCTCCTTAGACTTTGTCATACCACCGCCTATTTAGAATTAGACCATCGCCCGTTTAGACTTTGTCAGACCACAGCCTCTTTAGACTTTGTCAGAGCATCGCCTATTTAGAATTAGACCACCGCCCCTTTAGTAAGATCACCGCCTCTTTAGACTTAGACCACCGCCTCTTTAGACTTTGTCAGACCACCACCTCTTTGGACTTTTTCATACCACCGCCTATTTAGACTTGGTCTTACCACCTCCTCTTTAGACTTAGACATACCACCGTCTCTTTAGACCTGGTCAGACCACCGCCTCTTTGGACTTGGTCATACCACCGCCTCTTTAGACTTGGTCTGACCACCGTCTCTTTAGACGTGGTCAGTCAGAACTCTGGACGTCTGCTGCAGGCACGCACGCTGCACCTCAGGCCTCGCTCTGGCCGATGGCGACTCCGAGGACAAGGTTGTGTGCACGACCCGCAGGGCACGGCAGCCTTCGTGCAGAGACCGGAGTTTCCGTTCGAGTGATGGAGCAGAGGAAGGGCGACGAGATCACAGCATCTCCATCAGGGCCCTGGTCTTGGGGTCCAGCAGGTTGTGGGGCTTGTTGACGTTGTGTACGTTGACGATGGCCGAGTAGACGTCCAGCTGCAGTTGAATGTTGGGCGTCGCGCTCAGGCGGGTTCGTCGGGTGCTGCGCAACACAGCAGAGCATCTTTAACAATCACATTTGACAAATGTGTCGGCAGAGCATGTTTAAACCAATCCTAACTGACACAATAGACTGCAGGTTTTAGAGCTTCCCGCCTTCCTGACGGCACTTTTTTTTTTTTCTGTCGAGAGGAGGCCCTCCAATTGAGTACTACTGCCCCCGCCCCAATCAACGGCGTGGAAAAACGAAAACAAAAACCACATCGGATCGCCACAACAGGCACTTTAAATCGGTTATTTCAACCGTGTGTTGTTGCTGTTTTTAAACGCTTAACGAAGGCACCTTCATTTACGATGACTGCAAACCGCGACGGAAAAATGCCAGACGTTACAGTGCCTGTGGCCTCGATCCAACGCCACATTAACTCGCGTGAATTGCGAAACCGAAAGCAGCTTGTCTGTTGCTGCCATCACTGGCCTGACTGCGTCTGTTGGCTTGCTGCTGAGCCAGCGACCATCCTGCACCCCGAGTCCAATTAGCCGTCCCCCAAAATAAGTTGCGTCAAAGAATTTGGAAATGTCTTGGACTGTAGCCCATAGAAACACAGCATTCGTCTTTGCTATAACCTTGAAACGCTGCAATTCATACCTTTCGAGTGTTGCATTTTTATTAAGTGCAACATTTGGTTAGAATCCATCTTACAGTCTGAGTTTCGAAA
This sequence comes from Alviniconcha marisindica, assembly GCA_018857735.1. Taxonomy (NCBI): domain Eukaryota; kingdom Metazoa; phylum Mollusca; class Gastropoda; family Provannidae; genus Alviniconcha; species Alviniconcha marisindica. Next base: position 63,432 of record JABMCL010003434.1, read on the forward strand.
CAAAAAAGGTGGCGAGAGAAACAGCTGCACACTGCACAGGTGTGTGAATGGCGTTCATGAAAACGGGAAGAACAGCTAACGAGGATTAGGATAATGAAATCAGGAAACGGGTGAATAATTATGACAAATACTGATACAAACAAGCGAAAAGGTAAAAAAGAAAGAAAAAAGGAACAAGTAACAAAATGTGAAAATCAGAATCATGTCCCCCCGGAGAAAGAAACGTCTAGGCTGAACAAGACAAAAAGAAGCAGTAAACCAAACGACCCTCCCCCCCCAGCCCCCCCCCCCCCCCCATAAACATGGCTACAGCAACAAACAAACAAAAAGCAACAACAACCCGAAAGACGTGTAGGTGTACATCACCCTTTAAAACAGCCCAAATGGAAGAGAGGTGAGGGCAGGAGGGAGAGCAAAGCCAGCTGTAGCGTCACTGGCGGGAGAGGAGTGAGGGCAGGAAGGGAGAGCAAAGCCAGCTGTAGCGTCACTGGCGGGAGAGGTGAGGGCAGGAGGGAGAGCAAAGCCAGCTGTAGCGTCACTGGCGGGAGAGGTGAGGGCAGGAGGGAGAGCAAAGCCAGCTGTAGCGTCACTGGCGGGAGAGGTGAGGGCAGGAGGGAGAGCAAAGCCAGCTGTAGCGTCACTGGCGGGAGAGGTGAGGGCAGGAGGGAGAGCAAAGCCAGCTGTAGCGTCACTGGCGGGAGAGGTGAGGGCAGGAGGGAGAGCAAAGCCAGCTGTAGCGTCACTGGCGGGAGAGGTGAGGGCAGGAGGGAGAGCAAAGCCAGCTGTAGCGTCACTGGCGGGAGAGGTGAGGGCAGGAGGGAGAGCAAAGCCAGCTGTAGCGTCACTGGCGGGAGAGGTGAGGGCAGGAGGGAGAGCAAAGCCAGCTGTAGCGTCACTGGCGGGAGAGGTGAGGGCAGGAGGGAGAGCAAAGCCAGCTGTAGCGTCACTGGCGGGAGAGGTGAGGGCAGGAGGGAGAGCAAAGCCAGCTGTAGCGTCACTGGCGGGAGAGGTGAGGGCAGGAGGGAGAGCAAAGCCAGCTGTAGCGTCACTGGCGGGAGAGGTGAGGGCAGGAGGGAGAGCAAAGGGACTGAGGTCATCAAGGCGAGAGGAAAGGGAAGTCACCGGGCAGCACAATGAGCGGAAGGCTGAGAAAATGACCAGTGAGAGTGACTCAACGCATGCATAGAGAAGTGAACAGAGAAAATGACCAGTGAGAGTGACTCAACGCATGCATAGAGAAGTGAACAGAGAAAATGACCAGTGAGAGTGACTCAACGCATGCATAGCGAAGTGAACAGAGAAAATGACCTATGAGAGTGACTCAACGCATGCATAGAGAAGTGAACAGAGAAAATGACCAATGAGAGTGACTCAACGCATGCATAGCGAAGTGAACAGAGAAAATGACCTGTGAGAGTGACCCAACGCATGCATAACGAAGTGAACAGAGAAAATGACCAGCGAGAGTGACTCAACGCATGCATAACGAAGTGAACGGAGAAAATGACCAGCGAGAGTGACTCAACGCATGCACAGCGAAGTGAACGGAGAAAATGACCAGTGAGAGTGACTCAACGCATGCACAGCTAAGTGAACGGAGAAAATGACCAGGAGAGTGACTCAACGCATGCATAGCGAAGTGAACGGAGAAAATGACCAGCGAGAGTGACTCAACGCATGCACAGCTAAGTGAACGGAGAAAATGACCAGCGAGAGTGACTCAACGCATGCCGCATTGCTGAGAGAACGGAGAAAACGCCGGATCTGTTTGAGCCAAGTGAAGGGAGAAAACGACCTGTCAGTGTGACCCAATGCAGAGCGAAGTGAAGGGATGAACAGCAGCTCAGTCAGAAGGCACGGAAACCCAGGCACTCAAGACAGTGACATGGAAAATGACGTGGTTGGTTGGTTGGTTAAACTGTTTAACGCCGAGTTGTTTCCGAAGAGGTAATGGTGGGGACCGAGACTGCCACCACCAGAATGACTCCGGCATTAAGACGGGGAAGCGATGAGAGCCATTTTAATGTTTCATTAATTGTTGAGTGGGACAAAGTCACAAGACAGTGTCCACAGACCACAATTTTTGAAGAGAAAGGAGAGCCGAAGCGGAATCGAACCGAAGTCCCTCTGCTTACCAGACTAACGCCTTACCGCTAGGTAAGTAAGTAAGTAAACATGGTGCTTAACGTCCATGGAAACCACAAGGCTTATTAGGGACGGGGAAAAGGGGGTATGGAGGTGGGGGGGAAGAGGGAGATTATATACCTGTCGTTACACTGTCACCACCAGAATGACTTCTGCATTAAGATGGGCAGCGATGAGAGCCATTTTAATGTTTCATTAATTGTGAGGGACAAAGTTACAAGACAGTGCCCACAGACCACAACTTCTGAAGAGAAAAGAGAGCGGAATCAAACCGTGGTCCCTTTGCTTACCAGCCTAACGCCTTACTGCTAGGCGCACGTGACTCGCTTTTATGCTAGTCGGACCAACCGGCAAAAGACGGCAACCTTTTCTTTTGACCCCACAGACACAACAACCGATTTTTAACTGGGTAATCAGTGCAGCTGTTGTTTCTCCAAGTGTTTTGAACTGTGTTCTGGTTGGAGGTGAAAGCCGGTGGTTGGTGTTTAGTAGTGTGCATCAGTCACCGCTTGTCTGCTGCCAGTCCCCGTCAGACAAGGTCAGTTACTAAGGATGTCGACAGGCACACTGCACCATCAGCAGTGACGCTGTTCTCATGGGTTAAAGAGTAGTGTGTCGCTGTTCTCATGGGTTAAAGAGTAGTGTCAGACAAGGTCAGTTACTGAGTCCGGATGTGGACAGCGGGTACACTGCACCATCAGCAGTGACGCTGTTCTCGTGGGTTTAAGAGTAGCGTGTCGCTGTTCTCATGGGTTTAAGAGTAGTGTGACGCTGTTCTTATGGGTTTAAGTGTAGTGTAACGCTGTTCTTATGGGTTTAAGAGTAGTGTGTCGCTGTTCTCATGGTTTAAAGAGTAGTGTGTCGCTGTTCTCATGGGTTTAAGAGTAGTGTGAAGCTGTTCTCATGGGTTTAAGAATAGTGTTGGGCTGTTATCATGGGTTTAAGAGTAGTGTGACGCTGTTCTCATGGGTTAAAGAGTAGTGTGACGCTGTTATCATGGGTTAAAGAGTAGTGTGACGCTGTTCTCATGGTTTCAAGAGTAGCGTGACGCTGTTCTCATGGGTTTAAGAGTAGTTTGACGCTGTTCTCATGGGTTCAAGAGTAGCGTGACGCTGTTCTCATGGGTTTAAGAGTAGCGTGACGCTGTTCTCATGGGTTAAAGAGTAGTGTGACGCTGTTCTCATGGGTTAAAGAGTAGTTTGACGCTGTTATCATGGGTTAAAGAGTAGTGTGACGCTGTTATCATGGGTTAAAGAGTAGTGTGACGCTGTTCTCATGGGTTTAAGAGTAGTGTGACGCTGTTATCATGGGTTAAAGAGTAGTGGCAACAGCAACTTTCTATGACGCGCTTCTTCTGACGCTCCATTACAGCTGTGTGCCTGTTAACCTCCAGTGACAAAACAGCACTTGTGACGCTCTTTATAGCGAAGAATAAAAGGAAACTGACAGAACAAACGGAAACAACAGCCACGTTAGAAAGGGAGAGAATAAAACAGCAGCCACGTTAAGAAAAGGGGAGACTGAATAAAACAACTGCCATTTTAGAAAGGGAGAGAATAAAACAGCAGCCACGTTAAGAAAGGGGGAGACTGAATGAAACAACTGCCATTTTAGAAAGGGAGAGAATAAAACAGCAGCCACGTCAGAAAGGGAGAGAATAAAACAGCAGCCACGTCAGAAAGGGAGAGAATAAAACAGCAGCCACGTTAATTAAGGAAGGGAGAGAATAAACCAGCAGCCACAGCAGCCACGTTAAGAAAGGGAGAGAATAAAACAGCAGCCACATTAAGAAAGGGAGAGAATAAAACAGCAGCCACGTTAGAAAGGGAGAGAATAAAACAGCAGCCACGTTAAAAAGGGAGAGAATAAAACAGTAGCCACGTTAGAAAGGGAGAGAATAAAACAGTAGCCACGTTAAAAAGGGAGAGAATAAAACAGTAGCCACGTTAAAAAGGGAGAGAATAAAACAGCAGCCACGTTAGAAAGGGAGAGAATAAAACAGCTACTTTAGAAAGGGAGAGAATAAAACAGCAGCCACGTCAGAAAGGGTGACAATAAAACAGCAGGCACGTTAGAAAGGGAGAGAATAAAACAGCTACGTTAGAAAGGGTGATAATAAAACAGCAGCCACGTCAGAAAGGGAGAGAATAAAACAGCTACGTCAGAAAGGGAGAGAATAAAACAGCAGGCACGTTAAGAAAGGAGAATTACTCGAAACATCAGCCACGGTAAGAAAAGAAGAGAATAACTTGCCACAACCATGGCAAAAAAGGGAGAGAATAACTTCACACAACAGCCACGACAAGAAAGGCAGAGTATAAAACAACAGCCACATAATAATTTTTAAAAAAAGGAGGGGGGTGGGGGAGTGGGTAGTCTACCTTTCGGGTGAGACGGATCGGGCAGCGCCGGCCACTGCAAGGTCCAGGTGAGAGAGAGGGAGAGAGAACAACAACCAACCATGTTAATGACGGGATGCTCCAGGTTCTACAGGGGAACATCATTCACACCATCAAAAACATCATCAAGACTCATTTCAGCAGCTGCAGTGTGTGCACGCATGGGGCACATTACCGCCCCGGAGAAGTAGGGGGTAGGGGTGGGGGTAGGGGTGGGGGTTAGGGGGTGGGGGGCAGACACAGATTGAACGTTGGCTGAAAGCGGACCGCACTTACCGAAATCTCCACGCAAAACAAACATCTGTTAATAATAAAAGAAGTAAGTAAACATGGTGCTTAACGTCCACAGAAACCGTACGGCTTATTAGGGACGGGGAGAATGGGGGGAAAGGGGTATGGAGGTAGGGGGAGAAGGAGATTATATACCTATCGCTACACTGTCACCTACCAGAATGACTTTGCATTAAGATGGGCAGCGATGAGAGCCATTTTAATGTTTCAGTAGGAAGTGACGGACAAAGTCACAAGACAGTGTCCACAAACCACAACCTTTTTTGAAGAGAAAGGAGAGCCGAAGCGGTATCGAACCGAGGTCCTTCCGCTTACCAGCCTAACGCCTTACCGCTAGGCCAAACAGGCTCACAAATAAATAAAAGAAATATAATTTAGTCCTTATGTACTCTTCTCTACGATGGGGGTGGCGGGGTGGGGGGTGGGGGAGCAGTGAGAGAGGGGGTGGGCGTGGGGAGAGAGGGGTGGAGGGTGGGGGGAGAAAACAAAGAAGACAGTGCAGTGTGACTGCATCTTAGATCTATACACTGCTAATAAAACTCTGGTTCACTGTGACACACATAATCTGTTTGAAGAGGGCTGGCCGGGCTGGAAGAATTAAGTTGAATGAACTGAGAAGATATGGCAGGAACTTGAAAAGCAGAATTTCTGGAAGCAGACGAAGCACACAAAGCCATATTCTGATCGGCTCCAGGCTTCAGAATGACAGTTTTGGATGTCTGTGGATTCTCAGCGAAACGGACCTGGATTTCTGCGCTGATCTGCGTACGGCACGCGGGGTTTCATGGAGAACAGTACGTTTTCTAGTCAATATATACACTTTTTATGGAGAACAGTACGTTTTCTAGTCAATATATAGACAGTTTTCATGGAGAACAGTACGTTTTCTAGTCAAAACATAGACAGCTTTCATGGAGAACGGTACGTTATCTAGTCAATATATAGACATCGAGTCGCTACACCGCCCATGTTCTCTGCCCTCGCAGGAGTAACGTTTTATTCCACTTCGCCTTATGCATACATTCGCATTTACACCGTTCTCAGGCTATATATAGACAGTTTTCATGGAGAACAGTAAGTTTTCTAGACAATACACAGACAGTTTTCATGGAGAACAGTACGTTTTCTAGTCAATATATAGACACTTTTCATGGAGAACGGTACGCTTTCTAGTCAATATACAAGTATAGACAGTTTTCATGGAGAACAGTAAGTTTTCTAGTCAATATATAGACAGTTTTCATGGAGAACAGTACGTTTTCTAGTCAATATATAGACAGTTTTCATGGAGAACAGTAAGTTTTCTAGTCAATACACAGACAGTTTTCATGGAGAACAGTACGTTTTCTAGTCAATATATAGACACTTTTCATGGAGAACGGTACGCTTTCTAGTCAATATACAAGTATAGACAGTTTTCATGGAGAACAGTAAGTTTTCTAGTCAATATATAGACAATTTTCATGGAGAATAGTAAGTTTTCTAGTAAATATATAGACACTTTTCATGGAGAACAGTACGTTTTCTAGTCAATATATACACAATTCTCATGGAGAATAGTAAGTTTTCTAGTGAATATATAGACAATTTTCATGGAGAACATTAAGTTTTCTAGTCAATATATAGAGTTTTCATGGAGAACAGTAAGTTTTCTAGTCAACATATAGAAAATCTTCATGGAGGACAGTACTTTTTGTAGTCGATATCTAGACACTTTTCAAGGAGAACAGTACT
>JABMCL010003434.1:75000-80000 GCA_018857735.1 Alviniconcha marisindica
AGCGTGGGTAGGAACGGCCATCACTGCCCTCTCTAAGCCAGACGAGACCCACCCCTACCTCCCACCCCAAGGAAAAAGACAGGAAAGGTGATGGCAATAGCTGCACGGTATTACCGGTATTACGGGTAAACCTCGGTGTAGTTTCGCCTGTTACCGGTGCACTCAGCTGTTTCCGTAACCAATGGCGGAAAATTCCGAAACGAAGAGAGGGTAGCTAATGTTTGAGCCAGACAAGAAAGCAGGGAAAATGAGTGAGATTTGTGTTAAAACACAGAGGGACAGATCTTAATTTTGGCGGCATTTGCCTCCCCTCAAAAAGAGGAGTATTCCGCGAGTACTGCTGCTTCCGCTATGCCAACAAAACAAAACAAAACAAAACAACAAACAAACCAAAACAAACCAACGCAAACAAAAAAGTACCAGTATGGTTTTTGTGTATGAATTGTGGCAGTCATCCTTGTTTCAGACTTTTCAATCTAGTGTTGTTGTTTTTTGCTGTAAAAGAGTACTTTTGCTGAAATATTGCCTTTTTTATTCCTTTTTTTTTTTGCTGTAAAAGAGCAATATGTTTTTGCTGAAATATTGCCTCTTTTTTTTCTTTTTTTTTTTTTTTTTTGCTGTATAAGAGTACTTTTGCTGAAATATGGCCCCTTGTTTTGCTGTTAAAGAGCATTTTTGCTGAAATATGGCCCCTTGTTTTGCTGTTAAAGAGCATTTTTGCTGAAATATAGCCTCTTTTATTTTTTTATATTTTTTTTTGTTGCTGTAAAAGAGTACTTTTGCTGAAATATAGCCCCTTTTTTTCGGTAAAAGAGTGCTTTTGCTGAAGTATAGCCTCTTTTTTTTGCTGTAAAGAGTACTTTTGCTGAAATATTGCTCCTTGCCTTGCTTGCTTGCAGTAGAAGCGTGCTAATTAGAATTACGCTTTTCATTTTGTTCTCCTTTAATAGAATCGAGGCAGTCAGTTTTATTTGAGACGTTTTCCTCTATGTCAGTTTTTTGTTACACCATTAACGCTACAGAAGCCAGACGGCACAGCTGCCTGGCACCCGATGCACATTAACACGCACACACGCAAAAACTAAACACACACACACACACAACACACACACATACACACACACACACACACACACACACACACACACACACACACACACACACACACACACACACACACACACAAAACCTAATTCCACGGGAGTCAAGTGGGGAACAATCATCGGGAAAGAAATCCGAGAAAGGGCATCCGGACAACACCATTTTTGTCAAGTGTTTGAAAGATTAGAAATTTAAGGAGATAATGAAAACAAGCTAAAGTGACACTTTCAATGAGGTGGTTTTTTATGCTGTTTATGTCAGCACAACAACAAACAAACACAGAAACAAACAAACAAACAAACAAAACAAAACAAAACCCACGCTAAACCCCAGAAACAAACTAAGCAAAAAGCAAACAAAAACAAAAACAAACCACCACAAACTCTAGCAGAAGCACACTTTATTTTTTTTTACCGGTGAAGAGACTTCATTCAGTGCTGTTAAAACAAAAACAAACCAAAAAACACTCAACTTTGTCTTAGTGTTTTGTAACTTTTCATCACCTTTTTTTCAAACATCATAACTGTTACAATTAATGCCTGACTCGCACAGTCCTAATGAAACTGGTGGGGGTGGGGGTGGGGGTGGGGGGTGGGAACAGGAGGGCGTGGCGGGGGGTGGGGTGGGGGTGGGGGGGGCGGGTGGGGGGGCAGCGGCAGCGGAGAAGGCAGCGGGTGTAACTACTGAACCCAAGGTTCAAAACCTGTGACATCACCGTGCCACTGGTCATTTAAAACCATATAAAAATGAACAGAGGACAAGCTTAGGCTTCAAATCACACGACAGGAAGCTTAGATTAAGAGACATCACTTGGGACTGGTCCACTTCACGAGAAGCAAGGGAATTTGCTTGGCAGCTGCAGCCACACAAAGACAGATTTCATCTGGGACTGAAATCGACTTACCGGAATGAATGAAGACAAGCTATATATATATCATTTCACTTGTTGCTAAACTTACACAAAGACAGAATGACTTCATTTGAGACTGCTATCGCCTTAGGAGACAAGCTATACTTCATTTCCCTTCGTAGCTACTCTTACACAACGACAGACGTCATTTGGGATTTGTATTGTCTTAGGAAAATTAACGAAGACAAGCTATACTCCATTTCATTGGGTAGCTAACCACACAAAACATACGTCACCTGGGACCGCTATCGTCTTACGAGCAGTAACTGGAAATACGTCATTCTTCATTTGTCTACTGAAGCAGCTGAGTGCACACAAACACAGAGGTCAGGAGGGACTGGTGCTGTTGGACCCAAACGAAGGGAGGCCAGGCCAAGCTTCACTTTACAAGGCGACTGAACCCACACAAAGACTGACGCCTTTCGGAACTGGCGCCCTCAGCCAGATCTAGCAGCCGACAGACAAAGCTAAAGGACACGGCTAAGCCTGATCTCACTGCAGTGCTGAAGCCCACACAGAGGGGGACATGATGAATAGGCGCCTCCTACATCAGCTTTCTCAAACACAGAGACAGACGTCATCGCCGGTCAGTCTTGCATACGATTAAACTTTGCCACGTCACAATGCTCTGACGTTTCGAGGGGATTGAAATGGAAACGGCACAGCACAGTAGGCACGCTGGACGTGCTGGACAGGGCGGTGCAGGTGTCGCCAGGCAGCTACACGGAGTTGCAGTGAGTACGTCTATGCCTACAACAGCGGTGAAGCTGGGAAGACAGTCACGGGAAGGGGAAGAAGACGGACAAAGCTTGGAGTCGGTACAAGAATGCGTGACAGATAGCAGCTGCCGTCAAAATACTCTCCCAGCCACTATCTTCATTAACTTGTTATTGCCGGAACAACAAACAGACAGGCAAGTGCCTGTTGTTGTCAAAATGCTCTCCTAGCCACTATCTTAATCAAGTTGTTATTGTCGGAACAACAGACAGACGCGCAAGTGCCTACTGCCGCCAGAGAACTTTCTCGGTGAGTGCGCATGCATGCCCTACTTAACTCAGTAACTCCCCTACAGCATACAGCCCATTGCAAAGCATCTTTAATGATACTTCCGACTATTCAAAGTGCAATATTAGCCCTGATATAACCCTATGTGGTTGACTGGACTCTAAGCACTAACTAACTAACTAACCAAGCACGTGCAATATAGCCCTGATATAACCCTATGTGACGGTTGACTGGACTCTAAGCACCAACTAACTAACTAACCAGGCACGTGCAATATTAGCCCTGATATAACCCTGTGTGGAAGAAGACGTGCTGGACTCTAAGCACTAACTACCACGTGCAACAGACATCAACCACAGCTGTGCCAACTGGTCTTACATGAACAGACAGAGAAAATGCTGACTTCTAGTTCAGGCGAGTGATAACCGATGTATCGGTGATTCAGAGAACCTTAGAGCCGTTCACTCTGTATAAATGACCCCATTTATCACAGCAGCTTATCATTCTGCACAATTCAATGCACTTAAAAGTACTACTTCGCTCGTATTAAGCAATGTATAAAACCGATTTATTGAGTTGAAAATCAACAACAACAAAAACCAAAACGACAACAACTTCCACACTGACCACAGGGCTAAGTCGTTGCAGGCTGGCTCGCTAGGTGGCGCTGGCCACGTCTGGGGATTCAACAAAGTTCGCCCGGCTACAAATGATCTCCCCATCACCGGCAAGGTGGCGTCGTGTACGTTTGCTCAACCTAGCAAGTTACATAACGTGCTCTTCCACCCCACCCACCCCAACCCGCTACCTTGTGCTGAACTGCTACACTCGGTATATTGACGGCAGCTGGTACACCTGGACAGTACTGACTGGTGAATAAAGTCATGAAGGAAAGAAACAGAAAAGAACGTAAAAGAAAACCAGAGAGGGGCGAACGAAGGAGGCAGGAGGGGTTGGGTCGTGTTGAGAGAGAGAGAGAGAGAGAGAGAGGGGAAGGAGAGAGAGAGAAAGAAAAGGCCAGCTGGGAGACTGCACCAGTACAAGAGGGGGTGGCATGACGAGAGTTTGCACGTGGTGATACTGACTGAAGTGTAAGACATCTCCCCCAACAAGCCCTCAGTGAATGGTTACAGGCTACAGCTGGGGGAGGGCTGCTGCTGCTGCTTTGCTGCTGCTGCTGCTGCTGCTGCTGCTGCTTCGTCTGCAGGGTGGGCGAGGAGGAGCCTGAGGTCGGGTAGTGGATGAACAGGTGCCGGCCGTTGTCGCTGGGCCGCTTGCTCTCCCCCTGTCCATCCACCCGTACCCCCCGCCTCCCGTTCAGCACCGGTGTGGCGAGCATAGTGCTCTCTGTCCGCGTCAGGCCGGAAGTCTCGTTTTGAAACGGGCGCGGGGTATGCTGGGTGCGAAGGATGTTGCGCAGACGCATTGCTGTGGTGAGAGAGAAGAACACGCAAACCACGAAGTGATGATGCTTTTTAAACATTGTGACATGACAGAGAAAGACAAACAAGCGGAGCAAGAGAAAAGTAGGCCATGTGGTCGGCTGTACCCATTAACAACAGGGCGGGACAGGGGCGGCAGAAGGTGTATAGTTTGGAAACGGTAACCCCATGCTCCATGCATTGCTTCACGTGTAAAAAGAACGTAAAACGAACAACAGCAAAACCCACTTAAACCAACTGACGATAACGTATCATAATCTAGCAAAAGGAGACACGTCTTTGCAGATGGAAGTTCCCCGACCAAGTGTTACAAAACACTAGGTCTGCAGATTAACTGAAATGGAACTATCCTTAAAAACAACAACAACAACAACAACAACAACAATATTTTAAGAGACCGCAAACAAGATTTTACAAAAGGAAGGAAAAAAGAAACAACCTTCGAATAAACACAACTAAAAAAGAAACAACCTTCGAATAAACACAACTCGAAGACCAGCAGGCAAACACAACTCGAAGACCAGCAGGCAAAAATAGGGCAC
>JABMCL010003434.1:87500-105000 GCA_018857735.1 Alviniconcha marisindica
TGAAACACATACAAGCGACTTTATACTTATACGTTCTGAAATGGGAAGCCAGTGCAGTTTTTCCAGGAGAGGTGTTGAGTGGTGGTGACGGGTCCAAGAGAACAAGTCTTGCAGCAAAGTTCTGAATTTTCTGGAAGGTTGGATGACAGAATTGGTGTACCCATGAGGAGACAGTTGCAGTAGTCAAGCCGTGAAAGGATATAGAAAGTAACAAGAGTCTTGGTTGCGTCTTCAGTGAGAAACCTGCGGATTGAACTACAAGCTACTTTCTTTGCTGCGCAAGGCTTGCTCGCAACCCCATCGTAGAGTGCCGCTAAGATCTCCTCAGTTGACGGTGTAAAGGAAACATCTCTGTATAGACCCTATTTGCAGACGTTGCCTGTTCAGGTCAGTTCAAGATGGTATTCGGGAACACTCATAATATGCGCCCCACACTATCACTCAGAGGTTTCCCACGAGTTGCCTTTGAAACGGTTCCAATGCTGGTGTGACTGACGATGGCCCACATTCGTACTTTCAAGGGAGAGCATCGAGCGCTTTCTCTTTCTATGCTTCCCTCCTCCAGGCGATCCACTGGAGTTGTGTTCTTGGCTTTGTGCCCGCAGGTAGTGTCTCAAGCTCCTCAGCACTTTAGAGCTTCCGAGACCCAAGCTACTTGTGAGGGTTGCTTTGCCCGCCAGTCTGTCTGCTGGGTCATTTCCCTTCACTCCGGCATGTCCAGGGCAGCACCGTCATCTACACTGTCATGCCAACAATCTTCCAAGCACCGAACAAGCTGTAAAAACTAAACCAAAACAAGATATGTCTTTTTCTTTCATTTTCCATCGTTTTTGACCGTTTATCTGTTGTTTAAGTGTCGTTTTGTGGCTTGATAAAGGGGATTTCCCCGAAAATTTGCATGCTGTGTGTCCGTGTTAAAATAAATAAGCGTTCGTTGAAACCTTTTTGTGTTTGGATCTTGTTTTAGAACGCTAGCAGTCATTCTGTTTCAGATTTTTTTCCAGTACATCTACAGTTCTCGAAGGTGGATGTCGGAAATTGACACATACCAGTCTGGGCTTTCCATTCCATTTTTTTGGAACAAGCTGATTAAATCTGCGACGATGATGTCATGTGTGGTCCGACTACCAACTCTCGAGGCAACCTAGTGGAGAGCATGCGTGATTGCTTCCGTTGACAAAATGAAGAAAAAAGTTCCTTTATAAAGATCATCTGAAAGCAGAAAATCCTCTCAATAGACCCTGTCTGGAAAATATGCCCCTCATCCCAACCACCCTTCTTGGGGTGGGTGGTGGGGGTGGAGGGCGAGGGGGGAGGTGGACTGATTTAGACGGTTTCGCGTCAAAAGACCCCTCAGCCACACACAGTGCAGACGTTACGACACGCCACGTAATGGTGGCGTCTTGGCCCACACACCATCAGGTCCGGTGTAAATAAAACTGGCAGCGGGTATCAACGGGCTGAGGCCAATCTCTGTCTAATCCGGGCCAGCAGCGTTTGGCGGGACATTAGAAGGCAATTCCGGAGGAGCGGTCCGTGTCCAAGGGCGATATTCTCCACCTTAACAGCAGCAGTGGAGTGAGGGGCGGCACTCTGGTGACCAGACTCCGCTCTGCTGTGTGTTTGGCCAAGTCCCTTGGTTCCACAGAACTGCGTGCTGTTCGCATTGAATCAAACTCAGCAGTCCGGAGAGCCATTCCGAGCCGGTTACACTCAGCTGTGGGGGCCTTGCGGACAGGAGGGGGTGGTGGTGGGGGTGGGGGGTTGGAGGGGAAGGGGGAGGGGGTGGGTATGTTCCACTGCCAATCAACCGCAAGGGGGACCCCGTGCCAAGACCCAGGCTGGCCTGAAAACTGGAGAAAATGTACAAATATTTCTGTTTGCAGGCCATGTTTGGAAACTTGGCTCCCACCCCACTTACGCTTGTTTTGCTATATTTATCCAGGAGAAATACTTTTATTGCTCCGAATTGGAGCTCCTCAGGGCGCGGCCATATTGGTTCACTCGTTAGCGTCTAATGACGTACGTTCACTTCCGTTTTACATGACGACCATTGATCATGATGTCACAGACCTGGCAGCGCTCACTGCCCTGTTTTCCCGACTTTCAAACGTCGATTTAAGCAAAAGAAAGCCATAAATCGACTGAACTCATTCCGCCACACTCCGTCTCGTTGTCTTCGATCGACGAGCGAGTCCTTTGCTGATGTTCCTGGTCCCATGTGACTGTAAAACAAAGCGATACGCCCACTGGGCCTTCACAACCATCGCCCCTTCCCGGTGACCGTAAAACAAAGCAATACGACCACTGAGCAGCGGGTATCAACGAGCGAGTCCTTTGCTGATGTTCCTGGTCCCGGTGACTGTAAAACAAAGCGATACGACCACTGAGCCTTCACACCCATCGCCCCTTCCCGGTGACTGTAAAACAAAGCGATACGACCATTGAGCCTTCACACCCATCGCTCCTTCCCAGTGCAATGCCCTGTCCAGCATCAGGAGCATCAGGGACCCACTTCTTTCAGTGTAATTATTTCCCCCACTTGTAGTTACTCTATGTGTGTGTGTGTGTGTGTGTGTGTGTGTGTGTGTGTGTGTGTGTGTGTGGTGTGTGTGTGTGTGTGTGTGTGGTGTGTGTGTGTGTGTGTGTGTGTGTGTGTGAGAGAGAGAGGAGAGAGAGAGAGGAGAGAGAGAGAGAGAGAGAGAGAGAGAGAGAATACCAAAAGTAACCAGAAAGATGAAGGGGACCCAACACTCTTGTAACGTATTCATAGCTTACAATTCAAGGGAAGTAACTTCGTCAACCTGATGGACACGCAGCAGACTGTATGTGTGTGTGTGTGTGTGTGTGTGTGTGTGTGTGTGTGTGTGGTGTGTGTGTGTGTGTGTGAGATGAGAGGAGAGGAGAGAGAGAAGAGAGAGAGAGAGAGAGAGAGAGAGAGAGAAGAGAGAGAGAGAGAGAGAGAGAATACCAAAAGTAACCAGAAAGATGAAGGGGACCCAACGCTCTTGTAACGTATTCATAGCTTACAATTCAAGGGAAGTAACTTCGTCAACCTGATGGACACGCAGCAGACTGTATGTGTGTGTGTGTGTGTGTGTGTGTGTGTGTGTGTGTTGTGTGTGTGTGTGTGTGTGTGTGTGTGTGTGAGAGAGAGAGAGAGAGAGAGAGAGAGAGAGAGAGAGAGAGAGAGAGAGAGAGAAGAGAGAGAGAGAGAGAGAGAGAGAGAATACCAAAAGTAACCAGAAAGATGAAGGGGACCCAACGCTCTTGTAACGTATTCATAGCTTACAATTCAAGGGAAGTAACTTCGTCAACCTGATGGACACGCAGCAGACTGAACTGACACTTCCGGTCGACCCATGCTGGGTACACTGGAAGGTATGCATAAACACACGTGTCGCCCCAGAGAGTCTACCGAGGCCTCAGATCCCGAGAAGGGTGCTGACTGGGGTCAGTACACTGAAAGGCGTGATTTTGTGGCAAATGACATGGACAATGCGGACCCGTTGAAAGCCGTACTGAGTGCACGTGGCGACAAAAACGGGTGCACCGGAAAAGCCAGGCGATGACACTTTTGTGCAACCGCCACAAGCTCTGCAGAATCATGAGACCCATCCACAGCCCCGCCCCTTGCCCGCTGTTATCGGGAGGTATCACGAGCGGCGGCCGGCAAGAGGGCTTGTGGGCCGGTTTACAGCAGAGGGGCCTAGTCTCGATTCCGCTTCGGCTGTCCTTTCTCTTCAGAAAGGTTGTGGTCTGTGGACACAGTCTTCTTGTGACTTTGTCCCTCACAATGAATGAAACATTAAAATGGCTTTCATCGCTGCCCAATAAGTTGTCATATATGTGGGGTTGTTGTTGTTGTTGTTGTTGTGTGTGTGTGTGGGTGGGGGGGGGGGGGGGGGGGGGGGGGGGGGGGAGGGAGGGGGGGAGGGGGTGTTTAACACGTTATCTTTGATATTTTTCTCAATTGACGTTGAAAATGTCGGAGAATGTTGCAAGGCGCAGTGAGATCGGATCAGAGAATAGCGATATATTGGCCTAAAAGTTATCTTTTAGTACTGTTTATTATTATTGTGAAGGCATGGGTCGTCCCAGCTAAAACGGACTGAAACGCCATGAATCTGACAAAGAGAATGAAAGGAGAGTGACAGAAGAAGAAGAAGAAAGACGGGGAAAACAAAATCCCGAGTCAGTGTTGTCAGTGGTGTCGGAGCTTTATCCTTAGAGATTCGAACTGGAAATTGTTGTAAGTCGATTACCCTGTAGGCACCCTTACAACCATGTTGCTGTGTTGTGGCGATTGAACCAAAAACGACAAAACCGCACTGAGTCAGTGTATGCCGAGCCGTTGTTTGTGATACCAGCGTGTGAAACATCTTTTCCCACTTAACATATTGATAATCTGGACGTCGTATGATGTCAATGACACAGCTTTTCCCAGTTAACATATTGATAATTGTGACGTCGTATGATGTCAATGACACAGCCTTTCCCAGTTAACATATTGATAATTGTGACGTCGTATGATGTCAATGACACATTTTTTTCCAGTTAACATATTGATAATTGTGACGTCGTATGATGTCAATGACACAGCTTTTCCCAGTTAACATTAATAATTTTGACGTCGTATGATGTCAATGACACAGCTTTTCCCAGTTAACGTATTGATAATTGTGCCGTCGTATGATGTCAGTGACACAGCTTTTCCCAGTTAACTATTGATAATTGTGCCGTCGTATGATGTCAGTGACACAGCTTTTCCCAGTTAACATATTGATAATTGTGCCGTCGTATGATGTCAGTGACACAGCTTTTCCCAGTTAACGTATTGATAATTGTGCCGTCGTATGATGTCAGTGACACAGCTTTTCCCAGTTAACGTATTGATAATTGTGCCGTCGTATGATGTCAGTGACACAGCTTTTCCCATTTAACATATTGATAATTGTGACGTCGCACGACATCCCTTTTGGTTCTAGTATGTTGTGTATCCCCGTGGGGAACAAATGTCTTAAACGTAAAGTTTCTGCTTTACTAACACTGCCTTTGAAACCATCCTTGGGAGGAACTAGAGGAGGCACTACAGATCCCCGGCAGGGACAGGGTTACAGTGCTTGACATCGCTACGGCCACCCAGCTGGCTTTAAAGCAAAGTCATGCTGAGCTAAGGAGTCACTACAAATCCCCGGCAAGGACAGCGTTACAATGCTTGACATCGCCACGGCCATCCAGTTAGCTGTAAAACAAAGTCTTGCTGATCTTCACAATTCCGACAAGACATACCGGAGGTATTTGATTCTAGATCAGCTGCACTGTCACCAAAGATTGTCTGCCTACAGCTAAGCTGTCTCACCTCGAGACCGATTCTGCATTAAGATGGCGGCAGCGGTGTGAGCTACGTTCATGATCCATTGATTGTTTTAATGAGGCTTAACGTCCAGCCCCGTTGAGTGTACCCATAAACCATTGTTGCAGGGAAGGTCAAACTGAAGCGGATTTGAACGTATGCCCATTCTCTTACCAGCTAGCGCCTTACTGCTGGGCCAGACCGCCTCAACATCTCCATCTTCAATGCATTTAAAGAAAATATACCCCAACAGTGGAACTAATCAAGTGTCACCAGTATCAAATAGACACCACGCGTGACAGTTTCGAAAGACGCCAGAAAGCAGCGGCTACCGCTGAATCGATCTGTCACCGGAAATTCCTTCGCCAAAGTCACCTTCAGTTTCAGGCCGCGTCCACGCCGCGTTCCTCGAACAATGGCGTGGCAGTCGTGTAGACGTTGTGAGCACGTGCACCGGTTACACGGAGCTGTCCTCACGACCCGCGCCCCTGGCACCCTGTCTACTCTTTCACGGCTCATTTCCTTCTCGGAGTTTAGCAGACCCCCCCCCCCCCCCCCCCCCCCCCAAAAAAGAAAAAGAAAGAAGAAGAAGATTACTGCTAGCGTTCTTGGGGGGAGGGCGATCAAACTCACAAAGACCTCGCTGTCTTTGGATACCTTGACGGACGAGACTTCATCGAACCAGACGCTAAGTGTTTTCTTTTATTTAATTCTTCTCATCGTTTGCTTCGTTTGTCAGTTTGTCGCTTGAAAGGATTTTACCCCGAAAAGTTGCAATGGTTTGTTTTTGTCATATGAAAAGTTGCAATGGTTTGCTCTGTCAAGTGAAAAAGAGTTTCTGTTTAACCTTTCGTGCGTTTGATCTTAAAATAAAACAATACTATACAAGTGAATAGGACTTTGTTGCCAAGTGAACAAGCACTGTTAGGATAGGACTGTGTATGATGACGAATTAATTAAAGTGGCACTGACACACAATCACCATATGATTGCTCATCACTGTCATGCAATGAAAAAGATAAAACATACGAGAACAGAAAAAAGGAAGGAAAACAGTCTTCTGACATTTTTTTTTTTTTAAAGGGCACAAAATCCTATAAACCTGATCATTTCCCAAAGTGAACCCTTCATCTCCAAGGACGCATTCATCCTTATGTTCAAGGACCTTATCTTGAAGGACACACTCATCCTCATCCTTATGTTCAAGGACCTTATCTCCAAGGACGCACTCATCCTTATGTTCAAGGACCTTATCTTGAAGGACACACTCATCCTCATCCTTATGTTCAAGGACCTTATCTTCAAGGACGCACTCATCCTTATGTTCAAGGGCCTTCTCTTCAAGGACGCACTCCACTCATCCCAATCTTCATGCGTACATTATTCCAGCTTTTAAGAGCACATTCATCTCAGTTCTCAAGGACACTCATCCCAATTTTCCAGGACGTACTCATCCCAATTTTCCAGAACGAACTCATCCGTTTTCAAAACTAACGACTGCACCATACATTTATTGGGCTGTGTTTTGAACGTTACAAAAATCCACGGATACACTATTAATGTTTGACAGAGTTGTTCCTTAATTCTATAACACAACAGAATTTATATATGTAGTTTGTGAAAAATCTGATAGGCTCGAGTGGCTAAGTGTCAAAGTTTCTGCCCAGCAATGTAGCAGGAGACCGCGCGCGCAGAAATCCACCATCCGAATGGACACAATCCAAGCCAGTCCAGGGGATTGTAAAGCCCCGCGAAAACTATAGGCGTTAACGAGTTCTGCTTTTTAGTTTAACAACTGGCAACAGTTCCGAGAAGCTGCAGGCCACGGCCCTGTTCATCACTGAACGGCATCAACCCCCAGACCCGAGTCGTGATCAAAGGGCGTTTGACCGCAGAGGAAGAGGGAGTTCCAATCTGGCTGAGAGTTTGGCCCCCATCCTACGCTGGCACGCAGCTGGCCAGAAGTGGGTGTTCCAAATTTCCGTTGCGGAAAAGACCATCTTTGGCGTGACGGGAAATCAGGTTTTAAAAGCGGGCCGACGAAGCCAGGGCACAAGCTGGCCTGCAGACGTAGAGAAGTGCGGATATACTCTATACGAGTGGAACAGTATTGATAGTATGAAACGTGCAGATATACGCTATGCTTTATGTACGAGTGGAACAATATTGATAGTATGAAACGTGCAGATATACTGCTATTGCTTTATGTACGAGTGGAACAATATTGATAGTATGAAACGTGCAGATATACGCTATGCTTTATGTACGAGTGGAACAATATTGATAGTATGAAACGTGCAGATATACGCTATTCTTTATGTACGAGTGGAACAATATTGATAGTATGAAACGTGCAGATATACGCTATGCTTTATGTACGAGTGGAGCAATATTGATAGTACGAAACGTGAAGATATACTCTATGTTTTAGGTACGAGTGGAACAATATTGATAGTATGAAACGTGCAGATATACTCTATGTTTTATGTACGAGTGGAACAATATTGATAGTATGAAACGTGCAGATATACTCTATGCTTTATGTACGAGTGGAACAATATTGATAGTATGAAACGTGCAGATATACTCTATGCTTTATGTACGAGTGGAACAATATTGATAGTATGACTCAATGTTGACCTTTTTTTTTTAATTTTTTTATAATACTTTATGTAAATTGTTTAGGTAGAACTATGCTCTACATGTGTATAGAATATCATATTTAGGTTAATATGTATCATGTGAGCGCTCAGGGCGTTGATGAGTGCTTGATAAATGTACATTATTATTATTATTAAACGTGCAGATATACTCTATGCTTTATGTACGAGTGATAGTATGAAGGTAGACTGGTGGTAGACTGATGAATAAGCCCCCCCCCCCCCCCCCTCCACACCCCATCTGTAGAGGGTTTGTGGAAGTAGTTTACTGAGGTTTGAACACCTATACATTGTTGTGGAAAGTTGCTTAACTTCTGAGCTAGAGTATATTTGCACACAGCACGGACACAGCCGGCAGAGCTCAGGAGCTGAAAGTCGAGGTGGACGTCCTAGGCTCCCGTCCCTAATAAGCCCACGGTTTATGTGAACGTAAAGCGACACTTCAACCAACCACAGCCGGCGTGGAGAAGAGTAGCAACAATCGCTAGGCTCAGTCGGAAATCAGGAAAAACGAACACAGGACTAGATGTTTTTGAAATGACCACCACAACAGAGTGTCGAGAGTGACGCCTTACCTCAAGAAGTTACAAGCGGGCGCGCCGAGACGAGCCTGGACGATTTTTTCTTCTGTTTTTTTCTTTTCTTTTCTCTCTCTCTCTCCACTTTTCTTTTCCCCTCCAGGCCAGGGTAGCAGAGGATAGCGATGGGGAGCGTGGGTTACGGTTACTGACTACTGCATTAGCTAATGATTAAGCCGCTCCGCAGTTGGCGAACTAATCGGAAAACAAACGGGAATTGTGGCAGACACTTCTAAGAAAATGGAGCATCATTAATTAAAGTGGCGGGGATCGATAGTCAACTCACAAAAAGAGGAGAAAAGAAAAGTCGAAGAAAAGGAGAAGGGCGAGATTAGGAAGTGGTAGCGAAGGGAAATCACTCTGATTGTGCCGGTGGAAGGAAAGGGCAGTCACTCCACAAGAGAGTGTGCGGACATCGGCATTTCCGGATTGAACTTTCGGCAGGGGCGGCAAGTGTCTGGCGGTTTAAACCTAACTACGATTTCAACCACAGGGAGGAGGCGTCACAGAGAGAGAGAGAGAGAGAGAGAGAGAGAGAGAGAGAGAGAGAGAGAGAGAGAGAGAGAGAGAGAGAGAGAGAGAGAGAACTCGAACTCGAAAACTTTATTTTACAAGGATTGTAGTTTAGGTTCAGTCAAAAACCTGTCTAACAACTAGTCCTTGTGGAGAGAGAGAGAGAGAGAGAGAGAGAGAGAGAGAGAGAGAGAGAGAGAGAGAGAGAGAGAGAGAGAGAGAGAGAGAGAGAGAGAGTCGCATTAATATTTAGACAAGGTATGAGACTTTTGATGAAGTAAATAGTAAATAATAAAATTACATTTTAAACAAGTAAATGGTCAGACAATCTGTACGTAACAGTCTGTAGCCCCCCCCCCCCCGCTCCACCGCTACCCACCAAAAAGCTGGAGTCTCCTGATAATGTTGATTGTAAGAAAAGAAAAACAACAACAGAAAGTGTCACTACGCTACTTCATGCGTTATTCATAATCCATTCTAAATGTTAATACATTTTTTTCTTCTGACATCACTGCGACGCTAACATACATCGTTGTGACCTGCACGGGTGGGGAAATCGTAAGAGGTACTTACAACTCAAGAAGTTACATATGACGGGGTTATAGGGTTAACGGGAAATCGTAAGAGGTACGTACAACTCACGAGGTTACATATGATGGGGTTATAGAGTTAACGGGAAATCGTAAGAGGTACTTACAACTCAAGAAGTTACATATGACGGGGTTATAGGGTTAACGGGAAATCGTAAGAGGTACTTACAACTCAAGAAGTTACATATGACGGGGTTATAGGGTTAACGGGAAATCGTAAGAGGTACGTACAACTCACGAGGTAACATATGATGGGGTTATAGAGTTAACGGGAAATCGTAAGAGGTACGTAAAACTCATGAAGTTACATATGACGGGGTTATAGGGTTAACGGGAAATCGTAAGAGGTACGGACAGCTCATGAAGTTATATATGACGGGGTTATAGGGTTAACGGGAAATCGTAAGAGGTACGTACAACTCAAGAAGTTACATATGACGGGGTTATAGGGTTAACGGGAAATCGTAAGAGGTACGTACAACTCATGAGGTTACATATGACGGAGTTATAGAGTTAACGGGAAATCGTAAGAGGTACATACAACTCATGAAGTTACGTATGACGGGGTTATAGGGTTAACGGGAAATCGTAAGAGGTACGGACAAATCGTGAAGTTATATATGACGGGGTTATAGAGTTAACGGGAAATCGTAAGAGGTACGTACAACTCATGAAGTTACGTATGACGGGTTATAGGGTTAACGGGAAATCGTAAGAGGTACGTACAACTCATGAAGTTACGTATGACGGGGTTATAGGGTTAACGGGAAATCGTAAGAGGTACGGACAAATCGTGAAGTTATATATGACGGGGTTATAGAGTTAACGGGAAATCGTAAGAGGTACGTACAACTCATGAAGTTACGTATGACAGGGTTATAAGGTTAACGGGATATCGTAAGAGGTACGTACAACTCATGAAGTTACGTATGACGGGGTTACAGGGTTAACGGGAAATCGTAAGAGGTACGGACAAATCGTGAAGTTATATATGACGAAGTTGATAGGGAAATCATAATGGATACGCAGAGCTCATGAAGTTGTATATGACGGGTTTGATAGCAATGATGTAGGGAAGTTGTAAAATATACGTACAGCTCATGAAGTTGTATAATTATGACGGGGTTGATAGGGAAATGGTAAGAAGTACGTACAGCTCATGAAGTTGTATATGACGGGGTTGATAGGGAAATGGTAAGAATACGTACAGCTCATGAAGTTGTATATGACGGGTTTGATAGGGAAATTGTAAGAAATACGTACAGCTCATGAAGTTGTATATGACGGGGTTGATAGGGAAATGGTAAGAAATACGTACAGCTCATGAAGTTGTATATGACGGGGTTGATGGCGCTGTTGAAGTAACACAGCCAGTGTGCCAGCATGGCCAGGGGCGGCAGGGCCGCCTGAGGCAAGTATTCCAACAGTCCTGTCACCCTGCAAAGGAGTCACACACAACAGGTTTAGATGATGATGATGACGGTGACCATGATAATAACGATGGCGATGATGATAACGACGACAAGGAAGCACCACAACCAGTGCCAGCAGGGCTGGAGGCGGCAAGGCCGCTTGGGGTCAACAGAAATTGGTGGAGGAGGATGACGTCGTGGATTAAGCATGGCGGTCAGTACGTCAGCAGGCCTGAGCCTGACGTGGGGCCCGTTTCCAGCAGTCTGGCCCAGACAACGACCACAACAGTCAGACAGAAAGCGCTAAGACAAAGACGACGGTGAGGATGGTACCTCTCGAGACAAACTTTCCAGCACCAAAAAACAAACAACAAAACCACACACACACACACACACACACACACACACACACACACACACACACACACACACACACACACACACACTCACAAACATTCAGATAGAACGTGTTGATATGATAAATGATTAAATAATTAACAGATTTTTGAAGGAAAAAGAAATTCTAAACAAGAATGACTGCTAGCGTTCTAAAACAAGATCCAAACACATAAAAGGTTCAAAAGAACGCTATTTATTAGGACAAGACAAAACTAGCAAATTCTCGGGATAGTCCCCTTTGTTAAGCTACAAATCGACACTTAAACGACAGCTAAACCGTCAAAAGCGACGAAAAATGAAGTGAAAAGCTAAAGCACTTATCTGTTTTTGGTTGAGCTATGTTGTTTACGTGTCGTTTTGTAGCTTGACAAAGGGGATTACCCCGAAAAGTTGCTAGTTTTGTTTTGTCCTAATAAATAGCGTTCTTTTGAACCTTTTATGTGTTTGGATCAGATTTTGAGAGCACTTCCTAGTGGCCTTGACTACATTGCTCTATGCACGCACGGGGGAAGGCGTGGGAGATGGGCGGGGGGCAGGGAGGGGGGCTATACCATTCTAGCACAGATATAAACACAACTACGTAGTAAAAGAACAACAACACAGTGGCACATATTTATATAAACAGACACCTAAGAACAAATCGTTCGGCCTTATAAACATTACTAGCCCAACATTTACAAGGCAGGCAAACTTCTGAGGACTATTTACGCAAGCACAGCACAGAGAGACTCGTTTCTTTGACTCTTTAGTGAGTGATGTACTGGTTACACTGAAGGAAGCAGTTTCAGTGGAGTGGGGCTTACTGTGGGTGTGGGCCGACTGACGAGGGCACTGTAATAATAATGGCTGGCTCTCACGGAGCGCAAATCGTTTTGCGGAACAAAGCCTCAGTGCGCTAGCGCACACCACTCACGCACATACATACACGTAGACAGACCCGTCACCCATGGGCACTGGAACGGTCTGCCTAGGTTGGTGAAAAGGTCTGTCTAAAGAGGAAACTCTTGAGCTAGGTTTTGAACTCAGAGCGGGGATATTTTGCAGACTGGTAGACAGTGAATTCCAGACAGATGGAGCGACGAAACTGGACAAGCGCTCACCATTTAAAATTTCTGATTACGTTTCAAATTACATTTTTGAATTTTCAAAAGCTTCTCTCTTGAGGATCGGCAGGCGCGTGAAGTCTGAAATGTGCAGAGCGAAGGCGAAAGGTAAGGGGAGAGTACTGTCGAAGTGACGGTATTCAAACGTCACTAGTGATGACGACGACGACAATGAAGATGAAACAAGAAACACCAGCATCTCCAAAGGCAGGAGCGCTGAGTGAGGCACGCAAGGCCCAGTGGTTAAAGTTAAAGCTCAAAACCGAGAGGTTAAGCGTTCGAATCCTAGTTCCGTATGGTTGTGTAGAGAAACTCGCACTTGCTCCACGTATATTTTGCTACAGTTTTGTTTTCCTGCGAAGATTCTGCAACCAGATCTTGATATTTTTCCTGTTCAAATAGTCAAGGTTTCCGGGCCAGCTTAACGGGCTCGTATGGTGCATTGTTCTAAGTCGGTTCTTGCCGCTAGCATCTCCACCAGCATGCCACTCTCAACCTCTGGCTGTGTCACCTGGGTCCTAGGCCGGTTCTTCCCGCCAGCATCTCCATCACCACGCCACTCTAAACGGCTGACTGTGTCACCCTGGGTCCTAGGCCGGTTTTTTAGCATCTCTATCACCACGCCACGCTAAACGGCTGACTGTGTCACCTGGGTCCTAGGCCGGTTTTTTAGCATCTCTATCACCACGCCACGCTAAACGGCTGACTGTCACCTGGGTCCTAGGCCGTTTAAAAAAAAAAATAGCATCTCCATCAGCACGCCACTCTAAACGGCTGGCTGTGTCACCTGGGTCCTAAGCCGGTGTTTTTTTTAGCATCTCCATCAGCACGCCACTCTAAATGGCTGACTGTGTCACCCTGGGTCCTAGGCCGGTGTGTTTTTTAGCATCTCTATCACCACGCCACTCCAAACGGCTGACTGTGTCAGGTGGGAGGGTGGGAGCCGTGCGGCAGGGACTTCACGTACTGTTGAAGACCCAGCACGGGCGGGCTGTGGTCTCGTTTTTACTCCCCCCCCCCCTCTCCCCCCGCCCCCTCTTCCCCCTCTTCAATTTACCACCCTACTGGTTTTACCAGACATTTTCCCAAACCCTATAAATGCCCCCGACTTTAATTGTCAAGATCGACCTCCCTGAATATTTTTGACTGCTCTCTCTCAGCAAGTATATAGTACCAAGTCTCCGGTCTTTGACCTCGTCTGGATTTCTAGCTTTTGTCTCACTGTTCTGGATTTTCTGCCGCTGGACCGTGTTAACCGAGCTTTCCGGCAAAAACATTGTCCAGTTTTGTTTGACCAACTCCTACCGTTGTATTTTCAGTTTTTGATTTCTAATTGTTTGAGCTTGTAAGATTTGGCGTCGCTTTGGTTTGCTTTGCCATGTTCCTTATAATGACTGATTGTGGGATGATTAAAGTTTTTTGTATTGAATTGAATTGTGTCCAGACCAGCTCCGTGACAATCCGCGATCAGCTGGGTTTAACTCGATCTCCGTGGTTCATGGCTGTGCAGCTGGTTGTGTGTAAACTTCTCGCTACAAAAGTTTCATTAAAAAGCCCAGCTTCGCTAGCGGCCTCGCTCCGTTTTCTAACGCTGAAAAACCTCCAATTGAACTGCCTTTATTTCACTGGCTAGAAAAGGTCTCTTCTGCGTAGATCAGCGATTAACATGGCTGAACTTTTCTGCTTTACATTACGTGAAAAGGCAGCTTCGCGACAGCGTGAGATTAGCTTTGTTCAACTTTTCCCATAAATAAGTCTTTTTATTTCTGGCTATCCTGTTTTCCACTGGCGAGGATATATCGATCTTTTTCTCTTTTTCTTTTTAAAAGGTAAACTGTAAGCCTATGAGAATGGCGATGCTTTACGTGAAACACTGTTTAAGAATACATTTGTGAGTTTTCTTTGCCGCTTATTGGCTTTATTTTGTTTTGTAAACTGCGTGGTTTTGTGTCAACGTACGAAATTTTCTTTTAACGTCTTACTGCAACTCTTCTCATAGGGCATATGAACATTATTTTATTGTATATATCTCTTATATAGTGTTAGTTGCCATGTATATGTGTATTACTTTCTTGAACATGTTACCCTTGATCTGTTTCTCACTTCACGTTGAAAATGTCGGAGACTGTTGCAAAGCGCAGTGGGTTTGTTTCGACCAGAAAACAGCTATATAAAAGTTATCTATGATCACTCTTACTGACATGACAAGCAGACAGTCTCTCTCGAACTACACTGACTCTTCGAACTTTTGCGCTTTATTATGACATAATTGTTTTGCTGGAAACGTCATAATGAATGACGTGTTTGGGACTTTATCTTTGAGCCATTACTATTTGGAACATTTATTCTCGTCCTGAATTTGTACCGAAAGAGCGTTGGAAGCTGAAGCTGTGTGCGAGAAAAAGTGGAACGATTCTGTGAATGAATGGGCGTGTAAATGTGTGTGTGTGTGTGGTGTGTGTGTGTGTGTGTGTGTGTGTGTGTGTGTGTGTGTGTGTGTGTGTGTGTGAGAGAGAGAGTGCGTGTGCGTGCGTGCGTACTTGTGTGCGCGCGCGCTGAATATCACCAGCAGACGGTCATAAAATATCACGTGTACCAAGCGTCGCAGACAGTTTTATGACCCAGCTTGCTGGCGCCGTCACTTGTCCGACCACGTAATCATCTGATGCTTGTATGCTTCTGGGCACTGGGGACGTTACAGTACTAAGTCCTCCCCCCCCCCCCCCCCCCACTCTCCCATTATACAGATGCACATAATGTAAAACATGCTGACACGCTAGGGCAGGAGACCCTATACAGACACTAGATATCAGACAGAGCCAGGAGACCCTATACAGACACTAGACATTAGACAGAGCCAGGAGACCCTATACAGACACTAGATATTAGACAGAGGCAGGAGACCCTATACAGACACTAGATATCAGACAGAGCCAGGAGACCCTATACAGACACTAGACATTAGACAGAGCCAGGAGACCCTATACAGACACTAGACATTAGACAGAGCCAGGAGACCCTATACAAACACTAGATATTAGACAGAGGCAGGAGACCCTATACAGACACTAGACATTAGACAGAGCCAGGAGACCCTATACAGACATTAGGTATCAGACAGAGGCAGGAGACCCTATACAGACACTAGATATTAGACAGAGACAGGAGACCCTATACAGACACTAGACGTTAGACAGAGCCAGGAGACCCTATACAGACATTAGATATCAGACAGAGGCAGGAGACCCTATACAGACACTAGACATTAGACAGAGCCAGGAGACCCTATACAGACACTAGACACTAGACAGAGCCAGGAGACCCTATACAAACACTAGATATTAGACAGAGGCAGGAGAACCTATACAGAAACTAGACATTAGAAGCAGGAGATCCTATATGGACACTAGATATTAGACAGAGCCAGGAGACCAGTAACAGACACTAGACATTAGAGCCAAGAGACCCTGTACAGACACTAGACATTAGACAGAGGCAGGAGACCCTATACAGACACTAGATATTAGACAGAGGCAGGAGACCCTATACAGACACTAGATATTAGACAGAGCCAGGACCCCAGTAACAGACACTAGACATTAGAGCCAGGAGACCCTATACAGACACTAGATATTAGAAAGAGGCGGGAGATCCTATACAGACACTAGACATTAGATAGAGGCAGGAGAACCTATACAGACACTAGACATTAGACAGAGGCAGGAGACCCTATACAGACACTAGATATTAGAAAGATGCGGGAGACCCTATACAGACAGTAGATATTAGACAGAGCCAGGAGACCAGTAACAGACACTAGACATTAGAGCCAGGAGACCCTATACAGACACTAGATATTAGACAGAGGCAGGAGACCCTATACAGACACTAGATATTAGAAAGATGCGGGAGACCCTATACAGACACTAGATATTAGACAGAGCCAGGAGACCAGTAACAGACACTAGACATTAGAGCCAGGAGACCCTATACAGACACTAGATATTAGAAAGAGGCGGGAGATCCTATACAGACACTAGACATTAGACAGAGCAGGAGAACCTATACAGACATTAGATATTAGACAGAGGCAGGAGACCCTATACAGACACTAGATATTAGAAGCAGGAGATCCTATATGGACACTAGATATTAGACGGAGCCAGGAGACCCTATACAGACACTAGACATTAGAACCAGGAGACCCTAGACAGACACTAGACATTAGAGCCAGGAGACCAGTAACAGACACTAGACATTAGAACCAGGAGACCCTTGACAGACACTAGACATTAGAGCCAGGAGACCAGTAACAGACACTAGACATTAGAACCAGGAGACCCTAGACAGACACTAGACATTAGCGCCTGGAGACCAATAACAGACACTAGATATTAGGCAGCGTCAAGAAAAGATCCAGGTAAAAATAACAATGGGAGACTTCCATTCCAGACGCTAGTTATAAGACAGATTAAAGAACAGGTCCAGGTAAAACATGGGTAGCAGGAGACCCCTATACAGACACTAGTCATTAGACCGAGTCAACAACAGGTCCAGGGAAAACAACATAAAATAACAGGCACTGTTTATTAAACAGAATCAAAGAAAGATCCAGGTAAAAACGAGAGCAATAGGAGACCCACTCACCTGTGTGTGCGTGTTTGTCTGTGGTTGTGTGTATGGTTGTGTGTGTGTGTGTGTGTGTGTGTGTGTGTGTGTGTGTTGTGTGTGAGCGCTTTGTGTGTTTCTGTGTTGGAAGTGATGAGAAAGACGTTGAATGAAGTGTCGTAGTGTCACTTGTTTGTACAATCATTAGGGTTTCTCTTAATTCCATACACTGTTGTCAGCCTGTTGTTCTGTATTATATGCCTCGGTCTCACGTAAGGTGT
>JABMCL010003434.1:110000-150000 GCA_018857735.1 Alviniconcha marisindica
CCACGGTAACTGAGAGTTAAAGTCCTTTAAGTTAAAGTCCTTTATGGCGTTTCCACGGTAACTGCTATCCAAATCCAGTCAACTGCGCAGGACATAATTACGAAGGCGAAACACAAGTCATCAACTCAGAGATCAAAGTCGGATTCACTGTACGTGACACACGCCACTTTCCGTTGGAGAAGAACTAAGAAAATGAAGTTGAATGAACCAAGTACACCGAAAAAAGCCTGAAAATGCGCCGGCCTCACACGAAGTAAATCCGAACGATACCCCCCCCCCCCCACACACACACACACACAACCCCTTTTTTGCTTTTGCTTTTGCTTTTGTTTTGTTTTAAATGTGTTTGTTGCGATCTTCATCATCTTTATTACAGCTGCATTTGTTCTTCATATCACGGAATGTCTTTCTCTCTTTACCGCCCATGTCTGTGATTTTCTCTGTGTTTAATGTTGGGGCTGTACTTGTACAGCTGTTCGGCTTGTTGTGCATCTCAAGTCATCTCTATCTCTTCAAGCTGTGCTACTGATGCGTGTGTGTGTGTGTGTGTGTGTGTGTGTGTGTGTGTGTGTGTGTGTGTGTGGTGGTAGTGTGTGTGTGTGTGTGTGTGCGTGTGCGTGTGTGTGTGCGTGTGTGTGTGTGTGTGTGTGTGGTGTGTGTGTGTGTGTGTGTGTGTGTGTGTGTGTGTTGTGCGCGTGAGTATAATTATGTGTTCTTCGTGTTGCTGTTGGCTGTTTCTCAGTGCGCGCGACTTTAAAAAGAAAATGAATACAACATGTGATTCCTTATTCATTTTTCACTCTCATGTAACGGGCTACGGGAGTTAGTTAGTTAGCTGGTGCTTTGAGCCCAGTCAACCACAGAGGGTTATATCAGGGCTACGGCAAAAATAGCACATAAGAGAACACATTACTATTATCATTACACTCTCAGGAATGAATTCTTATGTAGCCTACTGTGCATACATTGTGTTGAAATAAACATATAATAAATAAATAAGAACTGGAGGGTCAAACACAAATTGCCGATTTACAGTTGGTTAGAACAGCTTGTTCCCTTCCGTTTGAACGACAGGATGCAAGATACTCATTCACGTTTGGAGTGATTTGTTTTGGAATACATTCACCCCAACCCACGTTGCCAGAGATGAATGATGTTTTTGTTCAGTCAGGTTTCAGATAAGAGACGGGGACGAGTTCACCATCGTATCACCATCAAGGGTATCCTTAGCAGTAACTAATGCTGAACTGTCAGTGTTATCAAACTAAACACTCCGTGCATTACAGTAACATTATCACACACTATCAGTACTATGAAATATTGCGTGGACGATGGTGTGGACCTGGAACGCACACACTGGGGTATGGGTATGCGTGCGTGGAATGCAGGTGTCGGGGAGCACGAAGCGCGTGCGCGGAAAGCGGTGACGCTGACCAGCAGCGGAGCACGTGACGGGGAGAGGCTCAGTGTCCTAGCAACGGAACTAAACACACCGAGAGTCTGACCACAGTATGTTAAACACGTGCCATGCTATTCGCCAGTGATAATAATAATAATAATAATAATAATAATAATAATAATAATAATAATAATAATAACAGATTTCAAGAGCGCCCTTCCAGTGGCCATGACTGCTCAACTCTGTGCGTGCTTCAAGAGTGAGCCCTGCACCATTCTAGCACAGGCTAACAAGCGTCATTGAGACATATATCTATATATCTATTACTATTGCGTCATTAATACATATATCTATATATCTATTATATCTATTACTATTGCGTCATTGATACACATATCTATATATCTATATTACAATTGCGTCATTGATACATACATCTATATATCTATTATATCTATTACTATTGCGTCATTGATACATATATCTATATATTTATTATATCTATTACTATTGCGTCATTGATACACATATCTATATATCTATTACTATTGCGTCATTGAGACATATATCTATTATATCTATTACTATTGCGTCATTGATACATATATCTATATATCTATCTATTACTATTGCGTCATTGATACATATATCTATACCTCTATTACTATTGCGTCATTGATACATATCTCTATATATCTATTACTATTGCGTCATTGATACATATATCTATATATCTATTATATCTATTACTATTGCGTCATTGATACATATATCTCTATCTCTATAGACTTGCGGCAATTGCTGTCCCTGGGACGACAAATCGATTTCCAACAGTCACAGTTTGTGTAACAGTCACAGACAGCAGCGCGATCATCCACATTCTTTCCGCCCGCCCCGGACTGAAGAAGAGGATGGAGGATGGAGGACTGCTAGAGGGCCGCCGGGAGATCCAGACCGATCAGCACACAGTGGCGTGTGTGTAATTAAGTACGTCGATGCTGCTGTTGGTCCATGACGACAGCAATACGACAGTAAGGTCTAATCCGCCTGACACCCCGAATCCACCACGGTAATAAAGACTGCTGTCTCCTTTCCTAGCTGGCAAGTCTGGCTCAGCGAAGGCATGGCAGCATCAGGCGCTGTCCCTTTGGCGTGTGATAGAAGGGTACATCACTTTTTTATCTTTAGCCTGTCGAACTGGGTTTTTTAAACGGCCCAGCCAATACATCGTTTCAACAACAACAACAACAACAACAACAACAACAAAACAGCAAACCACGTGTAAATCAGGCACGAAACGTGCATCCTACTGGGTGCTGCTCCGAGAAGCAGCCCTGTTCTGATGAACATTAAAAGCAGCTAACACGGCGGGGGAGGGGGGTGGGGGGGGGGGGGGGGGGGGGGGGGGGGGGGGGAGGGTCCCGTGCGTGCGTGCGTGCGTGTGTGGTCGTTGGCCTGTTTCTCCGGGTGCGATGTTTTTGTATGACAATAATGTCCTGTTTTTATTCTCATGTACGGCCTAATGGTATTCTAACTCTAATGAAGAAATGGCAGCTAGAATAATACAGTATCGTCGTTATCGCTACTTAACGCCTACAACTAAACCTGAAGTACCCACGCCATGTCTGTGTGATTGTCATTTTATCTATAGCTAACACTC
This sequence comes from Alviniconcha marisindica, assembly GCA_018857735.1. NCBI lineage: Eukaryota > Metazoa > Mollusca > Gastropoda > Provannidae > Alviniconcha > Alviniconcha marisindica. The sequence continues at coordinate 113,060 of JABMCL010003434.1, forward strand.
AAATAAGCATATTGCTTTTGTGTTTCCTGTACTTATTTGTTGAGCTTATGATTACGATGAATGAATAAAATTGTGTTTAAACCTGAAGTACCCACGCCAGTCCCTCCGCTCGGAACGTGGGTGGCAACATGACGTCTCCCGCACACGCCTTAACCAACACTGGACCAATGGAAGCCGCGGACAGATTGGGCGGAAACGGGCGCTCTCACGGAGGCCAGTTGGACAGGCTGTTTGTGCCTGCTGCTGACTGCACTTTACCGTCGTCCTTGGCATCACGCCGGGATCGGGATGGCACCAATCTACGGTTCGGCTTCCCTGGGGTGCCGCGGCCGCAACCACACCCCATCGGCTGTTGCCCCACGCCCAAAACATCGGAGAGTTTTTTTGTTTTTGTTTTTGCATGGGCATAAGAACCACCCCCTCCCCGTTCCCCTTCAAGCTCAAGGCAAAAAACAACAACAAAAACACACCAAACAACAACAACAACGAAAACAACAAAACAAAAACAAAAACAATGAAACCTAAAAAAGACAACAGAAAAACAAAACAAACAATGAAACCTAAAAAAGACAACAGAAAAACAAAACAAACAACAAAGACGAAACAACAACAAAACCTCAAACGCCGAAATGATAGGGTACAAAAAAGACCCTGGAGTTGTTTCTGCATTGGTGGGTGTGTTTTCTGCCTCACAGGAGTCCTTGGCTCACACACACACACACACACACACACACACACACACACACACACACACACACACACAACACACACACACACACACACATCGGAAGATTGACATGGAGTCCACGTGTTCACCACAATCAACATGGTCCACACACAACCACCACACTACCACACACACACAACGACACACACACATTGCGCCAGAACAAAACTGGGTCACGGCAGCCATGTGTTGGTCCGAACAAAACTGGACCGCAACTTTGGGTCCAGAACAAAATGGGTCACCGCAGATGTGTGTGGGTCCAGAACAAAACTGGGTCACGCAGGCTGTGTGTGGGTCCAGAACAAAACTGGGTCACCGCAGGCTGTGTGTGGGTCCAGAACAAAACTGGGTCACCGCAGGCTGTGTGTGGGTCCAGAACAAAACTGGGTCACCGCAGGCTGTGTGTGGGTCCAGAACAAAACTGGGTCACCGCAGGCTGTGTGTGGGTCCAGAACAAAACTGGGTCACCGCAGGCTGTGTGTGGGTCCAGAACAAAACTGGGTCACCGGCAGGCTGTGTGTGGGTCCAGAACAAAACTGGGCCACCACAGGCTGTGTGTGGGTCCAGAACAAAACTGGGTCACCGCAGGCTGTGTGTGGGTCCAGAACAAAACTGGTCACCGCAGGCTGGGGTGTGGGTCCAGAACAAAACTGGGTCACCGCAGGCTGTGTGTGGGTCCAGAACAAAACTGGCCACCACAGGCTGGGTGTGGGTCCAGAACAAAACTGGCCACCCAGGCTGTGTGTGGGTCCAGAACAAAACTGGGTCACCGCAGGCTGGGTGTGGGTCCAGAACAAAACTGGGTCACCGCAGGCTGTGTGTGGGTCCAGAACAAAACTGGGTCACCGCAGTGCTGGGTGTGGTGTGGGTCCAGAACAAAACTGTGCCACCGCAGGCTGTGTGTGGGTCCAGAACACAACTGTGCCACCGCAGGCTGGGTGTGGGTCCAGAACAAAACTGTGCCACCACAGGCTGTGTGTGGAGCCAGAACAAAACTGGGTCACCGCAGGCTGGGTGTGGGTCCAGAACAAAACTGTGTCACCGCAGGCTGTGTGTGGGTCCAGAACAAAACTGGCCACCACAGGCTGGGTGTGGGTCCAGAACAAAACTGGCCACCGCAGGCTGGGTGTGGGTCCAGAACAAAACTGGTTCCGCCACAGGCTGTGTGTGGGTCCAGAACAAAACTGGGTCACCGCAGGCTGGGTGTGGGTCCAGAACAAAACTGGGTCACCGCAGGCTGTGTGTGGGTCCAGAACAAAACTGTGCCACCGCAGGCTGGGTGTGGGTCCAGAACAAAACTGCCACCACAGGCTGGGTGTGGGTCCAGAACAAAACTAGCCTAGGCGTCAGGCTGGTGTGGACCACGTGTCAGCGTCAGGCTGGTGTGGGACCACGTGTTCAGCGTCAGGCTGGTAAGTGGACCACGATTAGGCGTCAGGCTGGTAAGTGGACAGTTAGCGTCAGGCTGGTAAGGGAACTTTAGGCGTCAGGCTGGTAAGTGGACCACGAATTAGGCGTCAGGCTGGTAAGTGGACCCTTTGGACTAGCGTTTAGGCGTCAGGCTGGTAAGTGGACCACGTCATTTAGGCGTCAGGCTGGTAAGTGGACCACGTTTAGGCGTCAGGCTGGTAAGTGGACCACGTTTAGGCGTCAGGCTGGTAAGTGGACCACGTTTAGGCGTCAAGCTGGTAAGTGGACCACGTCGCTTCCAATCTCCGCTTCGGCTTTCCTTTGTCGTGAGCGTTCAAAGGTTGTGATTCACGGACACTGTCTTGTGGCTTGGCCCCTCACACTGAATGCAACATTAAACTGGCTCCCACCACTGCCCATCTTTAACGCAGAGCTCTTTCTGGCAGTGACAATGTAGCGTTAGGCATAGTTCCCCCCTCCAGCTTTTTTATTTTTTATTTTATTATTTTATAGAAAATTCAATATGTCTACTGTGGTGTGGTATACAATTAGCCATAAATTGAATTTCTGTGATGAAATAATAAAGCACTCTTGAATCTTGAACTTCCCCAGATCTCGGTCTCTGCCAGTATCTCTCCGGAGACCACTGGGCATGAAACAAGTCTGACGAAGGTCAAGGCTGCTCTATCAGCGAGCAGACAGAGGACCCAGCGCTTGAGCTCTGGTTACGTTCTCACAAGCTTTCGATCTGGCATTGTGATCTTTGGTACTGTACTGACTGGTGGAGTGCACGATCATTTGAGTCTGATCCCAGGGTTCACATGAATGCCATTTGCCTCGTTCGACTGCAGCCAATAGCTCTCGGCATCAGTGAACATGTGCCAACGCCTGATTTAAAGGCTGTCTTCGTCACCTACCAGTTTGCCGCTCTGTTCCTAGGCTTTGGCCTGTCACAAAAACATGGCGGTCTCTCTTCGGGGTTTTCGCGCGGGGTATTATTTGCGACGTTCTGATTGGCCGAAGCTGCTGGGATGATTGGCTGTCCGTTTGCCTCGACGGTCTTCCCTTGTTCACGAGCCCGTCCCGACACGTGACGACAAAACCTGCCTCAGCAAGTCCTCCACGGGGTAGCGCAGGCGCAGAAATTAAGGCCTTTCTCCTGTGAATCCACAGCTACCAGGAGTGCTTCCTTTTAAAGCCTGGAGTGGCTCAGATTAGGTATATATAGCCTTGTGTGCTTCGTCTGCTGCCAGAAAGTCTGGCTTTCTAATTTCTACCTTCCCGGTTCATTCACTTTCATTTCGCCCAATCCTCTTGAAACAGAAAGTGACTAGAGGGGCAAGCAATGAACCAGATTGTTTCACTTGTGATTTGATGACTTGTGTTTCACCCTGATATGAATTTCGCGGCTTGCTGGGTAGCGTTCAGTATAAAGAATCTTCAGCAGGCCCCAAAAGCTCAGAATGAAATAACGACCGTGTATACAAGTAACTACATCAGGAGAATTTCTGCCATGGAATAGAAGAGAATCCATGGGTTCTGGCACATCCTCAAACTAGACAGGATTCAAAGTAGCGGTTGGAAATGGCAGGGGAAGACAAGTAATAATTCGCACAGGGATCTCCTATCTCTGATCTCCCCTTTATACAAACAGCAGGCCAAGTGTAGCCCACTCGCCCAAACTCCAAGCGCTGGTCTACGACATCCTTCCTCCAGCCGCTGCCGCAGTTGGTTACCCCACAGATCTCCGACAGCCGTCAGCTAACGGACAGTTTTCCCTTGCTGCTCAAATGGCAGTTAGTTTGTAACAGACAGCTCAAGTTGTATCAGGCCTTTCTTTTCTAACTGTTCACATTGCATACGCAATCACAAACGAAACCGAACTTGTTTGAATCGAAAGAGGACTTAAATTTTCAGCCGGGGCGGACGTGTGTGATGTTTACGTGCGTGATGTTTACGTGTGTGATGTTTACGTGCGTGATGTTTACGTGTCTTATGTTTACGTGCGTGATGTTTACGTGTGTGATGTTTACGTGTGTGATGTTTACGTGCGTGATGTTTACGTGTGTGATGTTTACGTGCGTGATGTTTACGTGTCTGATGTTTACGTGTGTGATGTTTACGTGCGTGATGTTTACGTGCGTGATGTTTACGTGCGTGATGTTTACGTGTGTGATGTTTACGTGTGTGATGTTTACGTGTGTGCGTGGACACTGTGTTGCTTCCACAGTCTTGTTAGCACCCAAACCTTTCGGAGGGCGCTGACCGCGTCGGTGGATAGCTGCGCGGAGATAGAGTACGCCCCTTCAGTGGCGTAACCAGTTCTGGCTGAGTGTTGTGGAAGGTGCCGGAAAGCGAGGTCTGGAGTGCGCTGTCCACCTTTCGTTAACGGGATGAGCTACAGCCCTAAGTACAACAAATATGCTTCACCACACATACCCGCGCACTTAGAAGCCAGTTCGCAAAAATAAGAACACCAACAGAATACACCAACGAACTAAAAGCAAGTATTGGATACACGAGAATTGACACTTCGCCGGAAATCACGCACCCCCAAACACACAGTGTCACATACACCACACACACACACACACACACACACACACACACACACACACACACACACGGACGCACACACACACACATACACACACACACACGGACGCACACATACGCACACACGATGACACCCACACACTGACACACCCACACACTGACACACACACTGACACACCCACACACTCACACACACACACACACACACACACACCACACACACACACACACACACACACACACACACACACACACACACATCTAACAACAACAGTAATAATAATGTTAAAAATGGATAGCTCCCATAGAGCGCCAACATTTTTGCAAAACAAAAACTCAGTGCTCTGAAACACACACACACACACACACACACACACACACACACACACACACACACACACACACACACACACACACACACTCACACACACACACACACACCACACACACCCCTCCCCCAAACAACAACAGCAGCAACAACAACAATAAAACGGGTTTAAAAATTCAAGAAATCAGCCTGCACAACTTCGGTAGTTCTAATAAAACTAGCATGCAGTTTCAACAATGCTTTCGTGTCTGGTGACAGCGACTTGCAAACGTTCAACACAGACAATACCCATGAATCTGATGCAAACGTTCAACACAGACAATACCCATGAATCTGATGCAAACGTTCAACACAGACAATACCCATGAATCTGATGCAAACGTTCAACACAGACAATACCCATGAACCTGATGCAAACGTTCAACACAGACAATACCCATGAATCTGATGCAAACGTTCAACACAGACAATACCCATGAATCTGATGCAAACGTTCAACACAGACAATACCCATGAGTCTGATGCTAACGTTCAACACAGACAATACCCATGAATCTGATGCTAACGTTCAACACAGACAATACCCATGAATCTGATGCTAAAGTTCAACACAGACAATACCCATGAATCTGATGCTAACGTTCAACACAGACAATACCCATAAATCTGATGCAAACGTTCAATACAGACACTACCCCTGAATCTGATGCTAAAGTTCAACACAGACAGTATCCCTGAACCTTATGAGTCAATCACAGCACAGTGGAGCTGGGTAACGATTAACCTAACCTTTTATGTTTGCACTCTCATCGAAAAACATAAAAGAGAAATCGCCGAATGTAACAAGGAATTCGCACTCTCATCGATAAACATAAAAAAGAAATCGCCGAATGTAACAAGGAATTTGCACTCTCATCGATAAACAAAAAAGAAATCGCCAATGTAACAAGGAATTTGCACTCTCATCGATAAACATAAAAAAGAAATCGCCGAATGTAACAGGGAATTTGCACTCTTATTGATAAACATAAAAAAGAAATCGCGAATGTAACAAGGAATTTGCACTGTTATCGATAAATATAAAAAACATCGCGAATATAAAAAGGAATTTGCACTGTTATTGATAAACATAAACAAGAAATCGCGAATGTAACAAGGAACTGTTTGTGATGTCTGGCGCCTGTGGAATTACACACCACACCTGCACAAAGCGGCAAGCGCAGCCATAGAACTACTTTTGTCTTTTATGTCAGACTACACCCAACAGCAGAAACGAACCCCACAGAGAATCTCTGTCTCTCTCTGTCTCTCTCTCTCTCTTTTTATTTTTTTATTTTTTTATAGCGAAACGATCTATAGAGCTTGGCTTTAACACGATCTAATTAAAATAATCAAAGCAATAGGTTCTTGCAGACAGAAAAATCGAGCGGCCTTTTGTCTCTTTGAAGCAGAGTGTCTTCAGTTCTGCGAGTCATGATGCCAAATTAAGCGCATTTGATGGATGCCAGCCTCGGCTACAGTCCTACGTAGGGACAAGGTGCGGACTGTTTTGCGTGTTCTTTGGTTTCCTGGTGCCTATACTAATTGGCATCCTTCTGGTGCTGATAATAATTGGTATGTTTCTGGCTTCCTGGTGCTTATAGAAGTTGTTTGGCTTTCTTGTGAGTCTACTTATAGCCCTCACTTGGCTTCCTGTTTTCATAGCCATCATTCTGTGTTTCTGGTGCTTACATAGCTATCCTGTCTATTTCCTGGTGCTTATAGCTCTCGTTTGGTCTTCCTGGTTCTTATTGCTAGCTTCCTCGTGGTCTTCCTGGTTCTTATTGCTATCTTTCTATCTTCCTCGTGGTCTTCCTGGCTCTTATTGCTACCTTTCTCGTGGTCTTCCTGGCTCTTATTGCTATCTTTCTCGTGGTCTTCCTGGCTCTTACTGCTATCTTTCTCGTGGTCTTCCTCGTGCTTATATATAGACCTTTCCTATGACCATAGATTATGTGTATGTCTACATGTAAATATGTGCGTGAATGATGGTGTGTGCCAGCGCATTGAGTTTTTTTGTTTTGTAAAAGGATTTGCGCTCTGTAAGATCTATCCATTCTTCTTCCTTTTTATACAGCTATCCTTTTGGTTTCCTGGTGCTTATAGCGCTGTCCTGGCTTTCTGGTGCCTATGGCTATCTTTCTTTCTGGTGTTTATAGCTATCTTTCTGTCAGGTGCCTATAGCTATCTTTCTTTCTGGTGTTTATAGCTGCCTATCTTTCTGGTGCCTATAGCTATATTTCTTTTTGGTGTTTACAGCTATCTTTCTTTCTGGTGCCTATAGCTACCTTTCTTTCTGGTGTTCATAGCTATCTTTCTTTCTGGTGCTTATAGCTATCTTTCTGGTACTCAAAGCTATCTTTCTGGTGCTTATAGCTATCTTCCTGGTACTTAAAGCTATTTTTCTGGTGCTTATAGCTATATTTCTGGTGCTTATTATAGCTATCTTTCCGGTGTTTATAGCTATCTTTCTGGTGCTTATATCTGGCACTTAAAGCTGTCTTTCTGGTGCTTATAGCTATCTTTCTGGTGTTTATAGCTATATTTCTGGTACTCAAAGCTATTTTCTGGTTTTTATAGCTATCTCTCTGGTGCTGAAAGTTATCTTTCAGGTGTTTATAGCTATCCTTCTGGAGTTTATAGCTATCACTCTGGTGTTTATAGCTATCTTTCTGGTGTTTATAGCTATCTTTCTGGTGTTTATAGCTATCTTTCTGGCGCTTACAGATGTACCAATCAAAGAGCAGAAACGGGCTGGCTTGTGACGTATTTGTTGTTTTTGTCACACATAATAATAATAATAATAATGTACATTTATCATGCGCTCATCAACGCCCTGAGCGCTCACATGATACATATTAACCTACATATGATATTCTATACACATGTAGAGCATAGTACTACCAAACCAATTTACATAATGTATTATTAAAGAAAAAATGCGGCATTACAAACACACACACACACACCCCCCCCCCCCCCCCCCCCACACACACACAATGACTGTAGCAGAAACAGGGTACTGATATTAGTTAGGATGGAAATACTGGGAGAAGAGGAAGGTTTTCAGTTTGGCTTTAAAAGATGACGTCACGAATACCGACTGCTGGACACAAAATGGCAGTGTTCACGGTCATGCTTCAATGACCTTTAAGGGTTGGCTTGTAACAAGCGGTCGTGTTTCAGTTACTTTAAGGGTGGGTTTATAACAAACGGTCGTGTTTCAGTTACTTTAAGGGAGGGTTTATAACAAACGGTCGTGTTTCAGTTACTTTAAGGGTGGGTTTATAACAAACGGTCGTGTTTCAGTTACTTTAAGGGTTGGCTTGTAAAAAACGGTCGTGTTTCAGTTACTTTAAGGGTGGGTTTATAACAAACGGTCGTGTTTCAGTTACTTTAAGGGTGGGTTTATAACAAACGGTCGTGTTTCAGTTACTTTAAGGGAGGGTTTATAACAAACGGTCGTGTTTCAGTTACTTTAAGGGTGGGTTTATAACAAACGGTCGTGTTTCAGTTACTTTAAGGGTGGGTTTATAACAAACGGTCGTGTTTCAGTTACTTTAAGGGAGGGTTTATAACAAACGGTCGTGTTTCAGTTACTTTAAGGGTGGGTTTATAACAAACGGTCGTGTTTCAGTGACCTTTAAGGGTGGGTTTATAAAGAATTCAGAGATAGTTCTGGGTAGTTCTCAATTCTCGGCAAAGAAACATTATTTTCCCCTTTAATTTTTCTTCGGCTAATCCTCTCCTACTCAGTCCACTTTTCATCCTCATCGCTGACGTCATCCGCCTTTCAGATGCGTCACATGATATGAGGTAATGCTGTGACGAGGTGCAGTGATCGTGACTTAATGTGACCTAGTGTGTGCATAGGACGCAAGCCGCCCCATATGACGACTGACGAGGAAAGTATTCGACATCCAAGCTTTCAGATCAATACTTGGATTACAGTTGTGTGCTGGAGATATTGATGTTTAAATGAGAAAACCCTACCTCCGCATTTCCTGTGTGCTAAATTTGAACGTGTAGTTACGTGAACCCGAACTTTGATATCCTGACAATACAAGTGGGTGGACTTTAAAAAATCCTTTTTCTGTCTTTTATATATACTTTTAGCCCTAGACATTCATGATAAATATATCATTCTTTTTTCTAACCCTGAATCCGATATTGTCTGAGAGTCAGACACTCAGTGTAGAATTACCATTAATTTCAAATGATAGGCCTCACCACTTACTACTTTCTAAATCTGAACATGTATAAAGGCGGACAACGGGAAGTCTATAAATAGTGCATTCCCAACTCCGAAAAGAAATAATGATAATAATGATAATAATAATAATTTTACACGCAGCATCTCCGAATGAGCTCAGAGCGCCGTTGGGCAGGAAGCCGACTGAAGGCCGGTGGAACACACTTGATGCGCCACTGCTGCCCTGAAGCGAGAGCAGTTTGTAACTTTAGCTGAAGAGCTGGCAGACCGTGTCACTGGGGGCGGGGATAGCTCAGTGGTTAGAGCGCCGGACTCGTCATCGAAAGGTCCCGGGTTCGAGTCCCGGCAGAAGCGGCAGGAGATTTTTCTTCCCCAGTCAACTTTCTATGCTGACTCTTGTTTCGGTATCCGTACCACCCCCGTGTTACCGCTGTAGCACGTAAAAAGAAGAAGATCCCGGCGGAATGTGAAACAATATGAAGTGCCAAGAAGGGAAAACACGCTAGAGTGCTAAGAAGGGAGAGCACTCTAGCCTGGAAACAATACGAAGTGCTGAGAAGGGAGAGCACTCTAGCCTGGAACAATACAAAGTGCTAAGAAGGGAGAGTACTCAAGCCTGGGAACAATATAAGGCACTAAAAGAACAACCCTACCCCACCCACCTAACCCAACTTTCAACCCACCCACGATATCCCTCTACACATACACCAGCTTCATTCCCCCCCCCCCCCCCCTTCCCCGCCCCCCCCCCCCCCCCCCCCCCCCCCCCCCAGCCAGAAGCTGCTCCAACCGACTGAACCCTGGTCCAATCCAGCCCCACTCAGCGCAGCTCCACCTCCACCACGTCACTCCACCCGTTCCACTCCAAACCCACCCCATTCAACCCAACCCAACGCAGCCACCTTAATTCCACATGGAAACCACCACGTCACTCCACCCGTTTCCATTTCAAACCCACCCCATTCAACCCAACCCAACACAGCCACCTTAATTCCACCTGAAAACCACCACGTCACTCCACCCGTTTCCACTCCAAACCCACCCCATTCAACCCAACCCAACACAGCCGCCTTAATTCCACCTGAAAACCCCAGCCTTGTGACCCCACTCAACCCCCCACCCTCCCCCAACACAGCCGAACCCCGAAACCCCCCTGCCCACTCCCCAACCCGCCTGAATTCGCCCTCCCCCAACCCAACCCGGTTCAAATCCAGCCCTAACCCCCAGTGAACCCCAAAGCGGCTCGAACCGCATGCCCTCTCCGAGCCCACAGCAAAGCAACCCACCGTCCGTGTCGCTCATGGAGCCGCTGCGCCACAGACAGAGGGCGACGCGCACGTAGGTGAAGGTCATGATGACGAGCGGCACGAGGTAGAAGAGGACGAATATGAGGAGGAGGTGCAGCTCCTCCGTCTCGTGAGGCCAGCTGGGCTGGCACATCAGGCCGTAGGGCGTGAAGTGCAGCGTCATCCCCACCAGGTCCGGCACGGCGCAGGCCAGCGAGATCAGCCAGACGACGGCGATGATGCGACGGGCCCGCACGGCCGTCTGACGGAACATGAAGGGCTGGCAGATGGCCATCCACCGCTCGACGGAGATGGCGGTCAGGGTCAGGACGGAGACGAACACGGACGCTTTCTGCACAGACAACAAACAGGGGTCAGGACGGAGACGAACACGGACGCTTTCTGCACAGACAACAAACAGGGGTCAGGACGGAGACGAACACGGACGCTTTCTGCACAGACAACAAACAGGGGTCAGGACGGAGACGAACACGGACGCTTTCTGCACAGACAACACACAGGGGTCAGGACGGAGACGAACACGGACGCTTTCTGCACAGACAACACACAGAGTTAATACACGACAATCCAGGCATTCCACTGACAAATCATAACCGAATAAGTATAACAGTCTGACTTATCATCGTACAACTGTCGTTTTGTCGCTTTGAAAAAGGGGCTTACCCCAAAAATTTGCACACGTTTTGTATTGTCTCATTAGAATTAGCATGTTTCTTATAACTGTTTGCTTTTTTGGATCACGCGAAATCACGTCTTCAGTTTTCAATAACGCGAAACCCCACGAGTTAACAGCGCTGGAAGGACGTCAGACGAACACAACACAAATAGAAGGTACACACACCCCATCAAAGGGTACCTCTTCGGTTTCTGCGCAGACAAATATATAAGTAAAGAGACCAAACTACACAATGGCCAGCTAGAATACTTGCTTTAACGGGACGGTACAAAACATGCAGAAACGTGAAGGAAGGCTCCCTTTTCGAGCAACAAACACTTCATCAACACACAGCAAAGGAAATGAAGGGACTTTTACTTGCTTCACTTGCAGAAGAACGCCAGCACGAGGGTGACGTAATAAATAATAATAATAATAATAATAATAATAATAATAATAATAATAAGAATGCAATGGGTACCTGCAGCGGCTAAACTTCACAGGCCCTGAGCGCTTATACGTTCTATAAATGTACATGTCTTCAGTTTTCAATAAACAAAATTGGAAGGTTTCACTGATTTTGTTCAAGACAGTTACGTCTGTGTCTGTGTCTGTCTCTGTCTGTGTCTGTCTCTGTATCCGTCTGTCTGCCTGTCCGTCTGTCTGTCTCGCCACGGCTTTTTGAGACGTGGCTGTCACCAGGAAGCCGTACACGAACACAAACACAGAAAGACACGGAGACACAGACACACACACAGACACACAAACCCGCGTGCTCACACACATGCGCGCAGTGCTAAGCATAAATACATTTAAAAGCTCAATCTACACTTAAATTGACTTTTTTTTTCAAAGCACTATCAAAACACTTAAGATTCTTATCTACAGGTAATCCAAGACCAATCCAAGCGCTATCAACAGTTCCAGAGGCTGGCTGTTTGCAGGAGACCCAAGACAGTCCACAAAGAAGGGAGTTAAAAAGCGGTCGACAGACAATTAAGCCCCTTTGCTGGGCGAACACAATGTTCAGAGAGTTCCATGCTGAGCTCTAAGATTCGCCTCCTTTTCCTAACAAGCCTTCGCTTTGACCAGCATGTGCGTGTGGTCGTGGGCTGAGGGGAAGACTACGGATGACTCGAGTCTGACTGAAGCCTGATTGTAATTGGCCCCAGCTGATTGCCGCTAGTCCCCAGCCAACAGTGGACGTTGGCCAGAACTTACTGCCAAAGCTGTGTTCGGGATCTAACTGTCTTTCCATCTCTTGCTAGGTTTAGCCAGCTGGGAAAAGATGGCGGCCATACTGCAGGTTTTTAGTCACGTGGAACATTTATTTACCAGGTTCTGATTGGCTGAAGTGGTAGAGTAATTGGCAGTCCGGAACCCTCAATAGGTTTAAGTGGATTACTGGGAAATAAAAAAGACAAGATGTGTCTGTTTTTCGCATGCAGCGTTCATGACGATCTCATACGGCACCATTGACAGGACAGTTGTTGCCCTCCGCCCTGGCAACCCACGGAGGACACCCACACGCGGCACGCACGAGCCCACAACTCCGCGAGCCAATTATACATCACACACACGCATCTTAAGCTTGGAAGTCAAACTGAATTAATTTTCTGTTCATCGCCACTCCTGACACAATCACGCCGGCGTCAGTGTCGATTTCAACTTCCGCCCCCCTCCCCTCCCACTTCCTCCTCCCCCCCCCACCCCCCAGAAGCATTGGGCTCATTGGTGTAAAGAAAATTGCAAACAAAAAAACCGAGGAAAAAACAAAAGGGAGAGACAGAAAAGAGTGCACAACACGAAGAAGGCGCTGTCCGTGTAATCAGGCAGAAAGGAAGAATGTCAAAACGTGCAAATTGCAGTCTTGGCGATCAATCCTCTCTGATTTTTTTTTATTATCCCAGTTTTCAGGAAAAAGAAAGAAGGAAGGAAACGCTACTGGCACAGATTATTGTTGAAAGCTGTGCAGCACTAGTCTGCAACACCATTCACTACGTGCACAACGACCGCATTAGCAGCGACAATGAAGCAGAAGAAGAAGAAGAAGAGAAAGAAGAAAGAAGTAATTGGATTTTAATGCCCCAAAAAGAAGCCAACGGGGAAGGCGAATGAGTAAGTACGTAAGTGGATTTTAACGCCAGAAGAATAAGAATAAGTACGTAAGTGGATTTCAACGCCAGAAAAAGAGTAAGTACGTAAGTGGATTTTAACGCCAGAAAAAGAAAGAAAGAGAAGAGGAAGACGAGGAGGAAGAAGAAAAAGAAGAGGAGGAGGAGGAGGACTATAACCACCAACACCAAGCACAACAGCAAGAAGAATGCACCGGACGATTTCGCGTGCAGCAAACGGCCGAGACCTCCGTCTAACTGAACGGAAGCGAAGGTCAACGACATTTCGCGCAGAAAAGGACACTTCCTCCGGGGCTGGATGCGGGCCACCCACGTGAATACTGACCACAAATCACTGCCCGTAATTACAGTCAGGCGGCGAACGTGTCCCTGTGAGTTGGGAATTAACTAATAGCATTTGTCTGTAGCCAATCATAAAATGGCTCTCTTCTTTTCGGCTGGCCGATGGCCATGCGAATGATGACGCATGTTTACCAACTCTCTGAAGGCAATTTGGTGCTTTGTTTATTTCGTCATTATTCCTGTGTTGTAAAGGGTGGTCAGCTGTTTCAGTGCGCTGTTCAGTTTGCTCTATTCTCTGTTGTCATGATTTGCGCTTAGAACTTTTAAGTGATAAGCGTTGTTGAAACAACAACTATTATTTACATGAATGAGTCAGTTATCCACTGCACTCTTCGTCATTTGCGTGTGCTTTGTTTTGCTTGAGAATGATACAGTCCCGTCTTTTGGAGGCGGGGGGGGGGGGGGGGGACCGCACACACACACCACACACACACATACACACACACACACCACACACCACCACACACACAACACACACAATCACACACACAATCACACACACACACACACACACACACACACACACACACACACACACACACACATCACATACACACACACATACACACACACACACATACATACATACACACACACACTCACACATATACACACAAACACACACACACACACACACACACACACACACACACACACACACACACACACACACACACACAGGCTGGGGGGAGGGGAGGGAGGGAGGGATAGTGAGAGAGTAACTGACAGGGACAAACTGACCGAGAGAGACAGACAGACAAACTCTCAGAAACAGACAGACAACAGACAAACAGAAACCGACAGATACAGTGAGAGAATCTGCCCGACCCAGATGTTGCGGTGTTCCAGAAAACAGGTTTAGCAGGGCGATATGTCCTCAAGCTCAGGAATCTCTCGACTATCGTTCTGAAAGCTTTTCTATTCCACAAACACTACACACACAGCGGTCAGCATTCTAAATGTCTCCCCATAAAAGGCTCCTGGTAACACTCCTCTGTGGACCGCGCTCTCACACAAAGGATGGCGTGTGGAATATGAACCTGTCCCACGTGTTTATAGCAACTGCCTTACCGACCGAACAGGGAGAGCAGAAACAAATCGTCACAACGAATGGGCTGCGGACGAATTGTGATGCGCCCTGCGATGAAAAGAATTAGTATTTTGACAGGATTCTGTTGATGTAGAATACGTTGTGTGTGCACGCACGCATGTGCACTTATACGAACACACAGTCTCTCTGTCTCTGTTTCTCTGTCTCTCTCTCTCTCTCTCTCTGTCTCTCTGTCTCTGTCTCTCTCTCTCACACACACACATACACACACACACACACATGGAGCCTCTGTGTCCGTGCACCTCTGTGTCTGTGCGTGTCTGCCTGCCTCTGTGTGTGTGTGTGTGTGTGTGTGTGGTGTGTGTGTGTGTGTGTGTGTGTGTGTGTGTGTGTGTGTGTGTGTTTGAATACCATCTCTCAATCAGGCATTCTCTTGTCACAGAAAGAAAAATGATGTCGGTCGTTAGGCTTTTTTCCATGTACTATCTGCTCAAGCCTACGATCAACTCCAGTCACCAGAAACACGGTAGCCGGAAGTTACGTCACAAACACCCCGAATGTGACGCGTGTGATATCTGCTGTGATTTGACGCGGGGCAAGAAGCAAAAGATGACGTGTGTCCCTGGAAATAAGCAAAGCGTTGGTCACGCCCCCCGCCCGCCCCCTCCGTCCCTAGAAAAGAAGAAAGCGTGAACGTGGCACTCCTGCTACCAGTCCTGGACCATCAACCATTCTACACCTCGGAGGCGATGGGGGTGGGGGCGAGGGTGGGGGTGGGGAGTGCTTTGTAACATTAAGTGGCCAAAATTCGGAAGGGAAGACCTGGATGTTGAATGTCAGGGGAACTAATTTGTGGGCGAAAGCTTAGAGACCTTAATGACTCAATAAGTGCAGCGGCTGGCAAGGGAAAACGAATTAAACAATGGCTCAGCAAATGGCTTTGCTCAATAAGGCAAATGTCAAAGGAACATGATGCCAACGGTAAAATCGTTTTCGGGAACAAACTCCTGTAAACGGACTTTGTGAGCCGCGACTGCCGCGCCATCATCTCTTTTTTTCTTTTTCTCAGATATGACTTCTCAATTTCAAGAACTTAAAAATGAAAGCCATGTTTGAGTCCGGAGACGGGAGATTGAATTGTCACCCTATGTATAGTGTGGGATCGGTAAAAGCCATTAGGTCAGTGTTCTCGAAGGCGACTGTGCGGCAGCAAAAAAAAAAAAAAAAAAAAGGGGGAAAAAGAAAGGACTTAAGTTTCGAAACACAGGAGCGAGTCATTTTCTTCGTCGCCGATTTTCAGCCGGGTAAAAAAAAAAAAAAAAGCGCTGTGATTTAAAACATAAAGGTTTATTTTTCAGACGAGCTGAAATGATCGTTTCCACGATTTTCTTTCTGAAAGTTTCTGTCATTTAGTTTCTGGTAATTTGGTCAGGGCGCTGTGACCTAATGGCCGAGAGATCTGCTAAACCGGTAACAGGACACCTGTTGAGTGTGTGCTCGCGCGCGCGCGTGTGTAGAGTTTATGTCTGTCTCTGTGTATGTATGCGCACGCGAATACGAGCAAGCAGAAGAAGACGATTTAGTTGTCGGATTTTAACATCCCGTCACCAACACATGGCCACCTCAGGACGAAGAAAAGACGACGACGACAAGAGCAACAACAATGACGAACTGAATGAAATTAGTGTGATTGTATTTCTAACAGAATATGTGACTTCTACAGCTTATGAAAGCAAACACCTCGGTCTGTTTGTGTATACAGCCCTCCCCACACCTTAGTCCTTACTTCACCAGTCATCAACGTTTCCTTTCATCAGGCATTGCACCAAACAAACAAAACAAAACATCCATTCCACTTCACCAGTCATCAACGTTTACTAACATTATGCTACTCAATGACAACAACAACAACAACAAAAACAATAACAACAAAAACCAACAGCAACAACAAACAAAGAAACAAAACAAAAACTCTTTTCTTACTTCACCAACCATCAGTTTGTGATTTCAGTAGGCTACTCAACAACAACAACAAAACCACCATAACAAACAAACAAACAAAAAACCACGTTCAGTCAACTTCACCAATCATTAGGTCTTCCTTTAGTAGGCGGGCTACGAAACAACAACAACAAAACTAGCATAACATACAAACAAAAAACCACGTTCTGTCAACTTCAGCAGTCATCAGTTTTTCCTTTCACCAGGCCACTAAACAAATAAACCAAACGGATAATTAGTTGGTGGCAGTTAACCTCAAACTTCCATTCCTGTTTCAACAGCGGTCGTCATCTTTCCGTTGCGAAGGGCCGTTAACCGATTTGACAGAGAATCAGCCACCATCAACTAGGTCGCAGCTACCCCTGAATTTTCGTCCTCTTTTAGAGCCGGCCGTCATCGTGTGCAAAAGGCCATTAGTGGCTCGGAGGCAGGCTTGTACCTCACCGCTCACTGAGCGAGCCACGGTGGTACCTCACCGCTCACTGAGCGAGCCACACGCAACAGGAGCGGGGTCCCGATTCAGACCGTCTCCATTTCCCTCGCCATCTTTGCCTGGGGGATTGGTCAGGGGGCGGCTGGAGTCAGGCCGCCAGGGAGCGCACGCAGCCATTTGTACAGCCAAGCTGCAGGTGAACTGCGTGTGAACCCAGTCAATCAGCTCGTAAATGGAGCTGGGGGTGGGGTGGGGCACATAGGGGGAAGGAGAGAGAGGGAGAGAGGGAGGGGGGAGAGAGAGAGAGAGAGAGGAGAGAGAGAGAGAGAGAGAGAGAGAGAGAGAGAGAGAGAGAGAGAGAGAGAGAGAGAGAGGCCTGTGGCTCCAAACTAACAAACTATAAAAATAGATGCATATAGACATAATAGACATATATAGCAAATACATATCCAAAAACGTAAAAGATTTTGATATATCAACTAGAAAAACAACAAATAACAACAAACAATCAAAACAAACAAACAAACAACAACAAACATAAACAAAAATAAACAAACAAACAGACAAAAAACCAAACAAAAAACGCCTCCACAATTAATTGCTTGCTTGTTGTTGTTTTTACACTTCGACCCAAAACTAGAAAGGTATGAGGCAGTAATTGATTTTAATCACCTGCCAACCGCGAAGGGCCACCGACTCTGTCTAGTAAATGCAAACTCAAACCTCTCCCTTTCCTTCAGTAAATTCTTGTTTAAACCAAACCTCTCCCTTTCCTTCAGTAAATTCTTGTTTAAACCAAACCTCTCCCTTTCCTTCAGTAAATTCTTGTTTAAACCAAACCTCTCCCTTTCCTTCAGTAAATTCTTGTTTAAACCAAACCTCTCCCTTTCCTTCAGTAAATTCTTGTTTAAACCAAACCTCTCCCTTTCCTTCAGTAAATTCTTGTTTAAACCAAACCTCTCCCTTTCCTTCAGTAAATTCTTGTTTAAACCAAACCTCTCCCTTTCCTTCAGTAAATTCTTGTTTAAACCAAACCTCTCCCTTTCCTTCAGTAAATTCTTGTTTAAACCAAACCTCTCCCTTTCCTTCAGTAAATTCTTGTTTAAACCAAACCTCTCCCCATGAGGAACTCCCGCCTCTAGTCAAGTCATCCAAGGTCGATGTCTTGACGGACAATATCGGATAAATTGAAATTTGTGGAGAGTGGACCAGTGGCAGAAAAAATTACAGAAATAGCAACAGGGCAAGTAGAAGTCTAACAGAGTAGATAGGAAGGACGGAGGTTCTATCCACCTTTTGTCTCGCTCATCCACCTTTTAGTTCACTCATCCATCAGGCCTTTTGTTTCACTCATCCATCGCACCTTTTGCTTCACTCATCCATCAGGCCTTTTGTTTTACTCATCCACCTTTTGTTTCACTCAGCCATCGCACCTTTTGTTTCACTTGTCCATGTTGTAAGCGACATTCAACCGTCCGCTACCGCCCCCCCCCCCCCCCCCCCCCCCCCCCCCCCCCACCCTTCCCCTACACCCGTCTTTCCAGCTAGCGGGACTGTCCACAGTCAACAGAACTCCGCGCAAATGAAATGATTTCCATAACAGCCGATCCATGTCGTTGTTTGGATACAAAACAGCTAGCGAGCGGCAGCCACCAGGGCCAGCGCCACAAGCAGGGCGCGGGGGGAGTCTTCCCTCCTATCCCGTAAGTAGGTCAGTGGGACGGAGTTCACAGCCTTGCCCGCCTTCGACCTCCACGCAAGAGGAGACCCATATGCTCATGTGAATGGAGCTTTAATTAAATTGAATCGATTAAAAGGTCTGTGTTGTGTCACAGCTCTGCAAACGGCTGCGGTGTCTGGCGGTTGACATCCGGAAAGAAAAAAAAAAGAGAGAGAGAGAGAGAGAGAGAGAGAGAGAGAGGAGGAGGAAGAAGAAGAAGAGGAAGACGAAGAAGAAGAAGAAGCAAAGAAAGCGAGTCGTCATTTTATTTAATTTGTTTCAGTGAAACACACAAACGAAACAGAGAAACGAAAAACACACTCATCTTCCGATACAACGATTATGTTTTTGTTTAAAGTAACAACACTTGAGGGAGAGGGAAAAAGGGATGGGGTCTTCCACGCCCGGCAAACATGTCAATCCGCTTTGATCAACGGCCAGTTGGCGTGCATACAAAACAGTTTTGTTTCGGGTCTTCAAACCCTTTTTAGAAACCAGCATTGAGCAGCTTGTCTCACGTTTTACATATCTCTGGGTAGGCCCAGAATAACTGACACAAATCTGTCTTTTTTTTTTCTTTTTCTTTTTATATACGGCCTTTAAAAACCGCCTAAGCCTATTGTCTACTTGCGCACATTCCTGTCATTCCTGTATTTTACAAACTGTTCTACCGCTGGAATAAAATCCCTTGGCGGTACTGTTACAGACACTGCTCTGTCTTCAGCATAAGTGGCTCTGAAGATCTGAAACCTAAAAGCCGCTCTTGATAAAAAATAAATTTAAATCTGAAGAATGACTGCTAGCGTTCCAAAACAAGATCCAAGCATACGAAAGGTTAAAAAGAACGCTATTACGACAGAACACAACGTGCGAATTTTCGGCTTAATCCCTTTTTTCAAGCTACGAAACAACAGTTAAAAGGAGATGTAGAGCTAGGACACTTACCTGCTTTTGTCTGAGCTAGGTTGTTTTTGTGTCTAGTGCATGGAAGAATGTTGGCATGACCTACCAACACTGCCATGTGGCAACATGCCAACATTCGTCCAAACATTGGACACGAAAACAACATAGCTCGACCAAAAGCAGATAAGTGTCCTAGTTCTACTTCTCATTTTCACGGTTTAACTGTTGTTTAAGTGCTGTTTTACACGTTGTGTTTTGTCCTAATAAATAACCTTCTTTTTAACCTTTTATGTGTCTGGATCTCGCTCTTAGTACAGCTTCATCAACTTGTCGAAGGCCACTTGGCTAAATCTGTACATGTAGGCCAGTTCGGTCATTTCGGTTCTAACAGTAAAACGGCTTGCTGTCTGCACCTAAATCGTCGGCGATCTGCCTCAGAATCACATCCCTTTTTTCTGGTCCTGCAGCTGGGCTCAGGTGGGCCCCACACCTTCCGCTGGCGTTGCCACACGGCAACAAAGACGTGAGTCTTATCCTCAGAGGTGGCAGTCTTTCCTCCATGTTCCGCAGGTAGACACTCTTCTAAAGAAAACCCAACGACCCGGTGAAACCGACGGTGATAACGAGACGAATACGACAGGACTCAGTGCTGGGCTCCAAGCGTATCATTGGCAGGAGCTGCCACAAGTATCATTTTTGTGGCGACAAAACGCATGTTTGTCGCGACAAAACACGTCTTATGTTTGTCGCGACAAACACGTGTTTGTCGCGACAAAATACGTCTTTTGTCGAGACCAATTGTCGCGACAAAAATATTTTATCGCGATAAACATAATTTTGTCGCGACAAAAGTGTTGTTGCGGCAAGCATACTTTTGTCGCGACAAAAGAGTGCTTTGTCGCGACAAAAATGGCACTTGTGGCAGCTCCCGCCAATGATACAAGCGAACCTCACGCTAGTCTGAGAGACCACAGAAGAGTCTGAACTTGGTACTACCGGAACCTGGAGTATTCTGGAAAAGAAGAAAAACACTCAGCTAGGCTCCAAAATCTGACGCCGTTCTGAGCGACAAGAAAGTAGTGTGGCTAGGTTTCATATATAACGGGAATCGGACGTTCTGGGAAACAAGAAAGGAGTCTGACCTAGGTTTCATATATAACGGGAATCGGACGTTCTGGGAAACAAGAAAGGAGTCTGACCTAGGTTTCATATGTAACGGGAATCGGACGTTCTGGGAAACAAGAAAGGAGTCTGACCTAGGTTCCACGTGAATCTGACGTTATTCTGGGAGACAAGAAAGGTGTCTGTCTGGCCTAGGTTCCACGTGAATCTGACGTTATTCTGGGAGACAAGAAAGGTGTCTGTCTGACCTAGGTTCCACGTGAATCTGACGTTATTCTGGGAGACAAGAAAGGTGTCTGTCTGACCTAGGTTCCACGTGAATCTGACGTTATTCTGGGACACAAGAAAGGTGTCTGTCTGACCTAGGTTCCACGTGAATCTGACGTTATTCTGGGAGACAAGAAAGGTGTCTGTCTGGCCTAGGTTCCACGTGAATCTGACGTTATTCTGGGAGACAAGAAAGGTGTCTGTCTGACCTAGGTTCCACGTGAATCTGACGTTATTCTGGGACACAAGAAAGGTGTCTGTCTGGCCTAGTTTCCACGTGAATCTGACGTTATTCTGGGAGACAAGAAATGTGTCTGTCTGGCCTAGGTTCCACGTGAATCTGACGTTATTCTGGGAGACAAGAAAGGTGTCTGAGATAGGTTTAATATATAAACGGGAATATGACGTTTTATCCTGGGAGACAAGAAAGAAGTTTGACCTAAGGTCCACGAGAATCTGACGCTATTTTGAGAGACGAGAGAAATGTTAAGCTAGGTTCCACTGGAAACCGACATTACTCGCATCCTTAGCGACAAGAATCGAGACTTAACTGAGCTTGATGGAGAGTCTGGGCAAAGCATCACTGCATCCGGCTCGTCTTCTGCACGACTCTCAGGCCATGTGGAACTCAGCTTGCATTTCGCTTGCGAACATCAGTGTATTTGTGCAAGATCAAATCAGTCGCCGTGGATTCAGTGCCAAGGAAATCCTGTATCTGCTCCACGAATATTTCGTGCTTCTTCTTTGATTAGTTTCCGGCAGCTTCCGCCTTGTGTGTGTGGGCAGCAGTGGCAGGACGGGTGTCCAGCTCTCATCTTCAGGGCAGTTTTGCCGTCTCCTAACTTCACTGTGTCATGGGAACTCTGTCGCTCTAGACGAGGATGTACCTTTGGTGGAGTTTATGGCCTTGTCTTTACTCGCATGCCAGGCGAGAGTTACTGCAGGCGACTCAGGTCTTTGTAGTTGTGCTTGTGTGGCATCTTTTGAGCGCTGTCAACGCCATTTTGCGCAATGAGGACAAAGCTTTATTATGTCCACACGCGATTTTGTTTTCGATCTAGTCCCGCCACTTGCTTGAGTAAGGCCTCACAAATACTCGGAGCGCTTCTCGGAGGATCTGCTCTCACTAAGCTTGGGGCTCTTTGCTGCCGAGGGGCTTTACCCCAGATATACTTCTCTTTCTTTCCTGATTAGAGCCTCGTCTTCCTCTCCCTTCATAGTGTCTATCAGCGTGCTTCTCAGCCCTGCGGTCGCTTTCTCCTCTGTCCAAGCCGGGCTTCAAGGCAATGGCGGTAAATCATGAGGAGAGGATGACACTCTTAGCCAGCCTCCACGGAAAACTGACGTCAATTACTGAGGCGCGACAAGACTCTGAGCCAGGAAGTGACGGCACGTTGGTCTTGGTAAGCCAGCGACCGACCATGCGCTCACATGTCCCGCTGTTCCGTCAGGGTAGCCACATTCGTCAACTGTCTGGGAGACCTGGTCTGTAAGCCGCCGACCGCGCTCGCCTGATGGTTACCGTTGAACTTCAAATCCCCTCTCAGCTTCCTGGACACGCTGGACCGCAGACTGTGCCACACACGCTCCCTGTAATCGTTCCAGCGTCGCAGCCCCAACCCTTTTGGTTTCTCGTTACTTAACTCCCTTTGGAAACGCCGGCACGTTTGGCCTTTTCTCTCGTCCGGCGCGAGCTTCCTTCGTTGACTAAGGCCGTCAGATCTTCACCTCTCGCCCCTATCGCTTTCTCCTCATCCCGCCTCAGAGCCGGCCTGTCTTTGGACGGACCAAGAAAGGCGCCGAAAGGGTGTGCACGAGAGTGGTCTGTCCTTTCAAAGAGTCTCCCTGAATCCACCCTAAAAAGGTGTGTACGAGAGTGGTCTGCACGTTGAAGAGGTCTGCCCGAATCCACCCTGAGAAGGTGTGTACGAGAGTGGTCTGTACGTTCAACGGCTCTGCCTGAATCCACCCTGAAAAGGTGTGTATGAGAGTGGTCTGTACTTCAACGGTTCTGCCTGAATCCACCCTGAAAAGGTGTGTACGAGAGTGGTCTGTACGTTAACGGGTCTGCCTGAATCCACCCTGAAAAGGTGTGTACGAAAGTGGTCTGTACGTTGAAGAGGTCTGCCTGAATCCAGCCGGTATGCGTGGACCCGGATGGTGGCTGAGAAGCCCCGCCTCCCAGCCTTGTTTTACTCCACTGGCTCTTACGGCGCAGTCCGGTTTTCTCACTAACCACTTTACCATTTTAAATGACTGAGCCCTTGAGCGTCGCTGACTAAGGACGACACCACAGTACGCTGGAGACAATCGAAACAAACGGAACAGGGCACAGACAGGCTACGGAAATAGAAGCGTTGTCTTACACACAACATCACAAAACATAGTTGTCAATCAGTTCAGACGTTTGAGAAGAATCACTACACAAGGGAGTTAATTAGCTCTCGAAATACGTAACACAAGTACAACAACAAAGACCTGAGCGTGTCGTTGGCTAGTTATTGGATCTTAACGTCCTGCCAACCGCATAGGGACACATCAGGACGAATCACACATTAAACTTTTTGTTACAGCAGTTCAGAACACAAGTTTGTCTAATTCACTGTTGCAACGTCAAAAACCGCCGAACCACCCATCTATCGATTCACAGTAAGACGTCTTGGTACCGACTTAAATTCCACAGGCAGTAAGACATGTCTTGGTACCGACTTAAATTCCACAGGCAGTAAGACAGTTCTTGGTACCGACTTAAATTCCACAGGTACTCACCACGGGAACCCGCCTTGACTCTGACACTATGAGCAGGGTGACCTATTTAATTTCGCTTTGACTCTGACACTATCAGCAGGGTGACCTATTTTATTCCGCTTTGACTCTGACACTATGAGCAGGGTGACCTATTTTATTCCGCTTTGACTGACACTATGAGCAGGGTGACCTATTTTACTCCACGGCCCACACGGTAAACTGCGTTGGCCACAACTTGCAGGCCTAAGATTTGGAAAGAAGGAGGTGGCGTCAGTGGGACACTCCTGCCTTCGCCTTTCTGTGCTCTGCGGAACTGGGTCTCCCTGCCTTCGCCTTTCTGTGCTCTGCAGAACTGGGTCTTTGCTGGACCCACACGCTGACTGCCCTGTGGGAATTCTCTGAGGGACTCGTACAGCCACGTGCAACATACACGATTCTGAGATATGCTTAGTATTGACCGCTTTGACTCACTAATGTTTGCTGTTGTCTTTGTTGGCCCTCATATAGCCTAACCCTGTGCGGTTGCCTGGACTCAAAGCACCAACTAACCGTGTAACGACGAAGGGCCGCGGCGTGACCCAGCCTCAGAGCCAAGCACCAGAATATGGAGGGACTGCTTCCGACATCGCGTTTCAAACTGAACCTGCCCGGGTCACGCAAACCCCTCCCTAAACATGTCAGCATTATTTGGGTCGATTGCTGTCAGTTCTGTTATGACATGTTGCGTGACTGGAAAAAGAACAATTGTCTGCCTGCCTGTCTGTCTGCGTGTCTGTCTGTCTGTTTGCCTGTCTGTCTGCCTGCTTGCCTGTCTGTCTGCTTGCTTGCCTGTCTGTGTGTGTGCCTGTCTGTCTGCTTGCGTGCCTGCCTGTCTGTCTGCCTGCCTGCTTGCTTGTCTGTCTGTCTGCCTGTTCGTATGTCTGTCTGCCTGCCTGACGTTACAACTCTGTCTCTGTCCCACTTTCTCCAAGTCCAACAACTTTGTCTCTGTCAGCCCGCCTACACGTCTGCCCATCCGTCAGTCGGCCTGTCCCTCTCTGCGTACTGCCTGTCTGTCTGCTTGTCTGCCTATCTGTCGGTCTGTTTGTCTGAGTGTTTGGTTCCCAAAATCCAAGAACTCGGACTCTCCATATGTCTGCCGCTACCCCCCCCCCCCCCCCCCCACCTCCTCCCGTTCGCCGTCTGTGTGAACTCCACCGTTCCCACTGTCCCTCCATCGCGGCCAGTGCGTGCGTGCATGTCGCCTCTGCTAGCTGAGCCCTGGGCTGGATGTTAAGTCAGGAGATGACTCCCTCATCACGACAACCACCCGCTCCTTTTGTCCTTCACCGTCGTCTTTGGGCTCCGTTCCCAAAGGTCCTGTTGAGAGGAGATGAGAGAGAGAGAGAGAGAGAGAGAGGAGAAGGGAGGAGGAGAGGGAGAGGAGAGGGAGAGAGAGAGAGAGAGGAGAGAGAGAGAGAGAGAGGAGAAGAGAGGGAGAGAGAGAGAGAGAGAGAGAGAAGAGGGAGAGGAGAGAGAGAGAAGAGAGAGAGGAGAGGAGAGAGAGAGAAGAGAGAGAGAGAGAGAGAGGAGAGAGAGAGAGGAGAGAGAGAGAGAAGAGAGGAGAGGAGAGAGAGAGAGAGAGGAGGGAGAGAGAGAGAGAGAGAGAGAGAGAGGGAGGGAAGGAGAGAGAGGAGAGAGGGGGAGAGGAGAGAGAGAGGGGGAAGAGAGGGGAGAGAGAGAGAGAGAGAGAGAGAGAGAGAGGGGGGGAGAGAGGAGAGAGAGAGGGAGAGAGAGAGAGAGAGAGAGAGAGGGGAGAGAGAGAGAGAGAGAGAGAGAGAGGGGAGAGAGAGAGAGAGAGGAGAGAGAGAGAGAGAGAGAGAGAGAGAGGAGGGGAGAGGAAGGAGATAGAGAGAGAGAGAGAGAGAGAGAGAGTCACGAACTGGAACATAGGAAGTATTAAATCAAATGTTTGTGCTTTGTCTTTTGGGGAATATCGAACGGGAAGCAGCTGTATGTTGTGGATGGAGCAATTATCCGCAGAACACGCGCTGTGTCTTCCCGCTGCCATTCTGCTGTAGTGAGGCAGTCACAGAACTGGCTGATGTCGCCATCTCTCTCTCTCACACACACACACACACACACACACACACACACACACACACAGAAAGAAAGAAAGAAAGAGGCAAACATATTCGATGGAGACAACTAGAAGTGTTACATTCAAATCTTGTCACCAGTACTGCATGCAGCTGAAGGCGCGTCATTGGCAACACCTCTAACATTGAACCTAAACAGGCATCAGAACAAAACCGGGGCAGGGCGGGGAAGGGGGGTATATACTCGGCAGACTGTACACATTCTTTGAAATCACATTTCAACGGTTCAACCTTGGCTTTAGTAAGAAAGAGAGAGAAAAGAAGAGCTTATTGTGGACACGATCATACCTCACGACGTTTATTGGACTGGTAGACGAATGTATTCAAGTGGTAAAGACTTCTTGCATTATTCATCTAAAAGCCTATTTTCTTGGAGATCTGTAATAAAATAAGGTATGCATATCATGATCGTACGCCGTGTAACAACGGACACAGCACATAACCTGGCAGAAT
Source organism: Alviniconcha marisindica (assembly GCA_018857735.1). NCBI lineage: Eukaryota > Metazoa > Mollusca > Gastropoda > Provannidae > Alviniconcha > Alviniconcha marisindica. Next base: position 139,608 of record JABMCL010003434.1, read on the forward strand.
GTCTCATGTTGTGGAGACAATGGTTGCATGCCCCAATTCTGAATGTAATCAAAACGTCCCTAATGTGTTGTTTATCGCACAGGACCGAGATAATTATTTTTTATAGTGTGTGTGTGTGTGTGTGTGTGTTTGGGAGAGGCCCCCCCCCACACACACAAACTACGAGATTTAATTAAGTGAAATAAATACCACGAAACTAGCTGTACAGTACGTGTGCGCGCACTCGTGTGTGCGTTCGTCTCTGTCATATCTGGAGAGGAAGTGTTTAACTTGACTAATTGATTTTGTTCGCTGTATGTTTTCTGGTAAATTATTCCACAGTGTAGTTGTCGATGGGAAAAATGATTGCCTGTAAGTCTCAGTCTTATGTTTTGGTACCTGTCATTGGAGTGGTCGTCGTCGATGGTATGGATTATTTGAGGAAACAAGTGGGGGTAAATGTTCTTTCAAGTAAGTCGGGGTATTTTCTTGAACAATCTTGTGGTACATAATAATTTTGTGTCTGAAGCGTCTTTCTCGTAAAGTCGTAAACCCTGATTCAGTGTATAGTTTCTGGTGACTTGTTCCGCGAACAGCACCTATAATGGTTCTTACTGCATCGAGGTGTAGACTTTCCAGTTCTTCTGCTAATTTCAGACTACAATTATCCCAAATGACGTCGGCGTAATCTAACTGCGGTAATATAAAAGACCATTACATGGTTTCAAGAGCTTTTCTGCTAAGACGATATTTAAACGATCTTAGGCAAGCGACTTGACATCTACATTTTGCAATTAACATTTTAATATGACTCTCCCATTTACAGTTGTTTTGAAAAATGATTCCTAAATGTTTATGGCTATGAGTATCTTCTAAAATAGTCCTTCCAAAATTCAATCATTGAAATTGGTAGTTTTCGTTCCTGGTTATGTTCATCAGTTCTGTCTTCCTTTCGTTAAACTCAATTTTCCATTTATTTTCCCATTGCATTATTTTTTCAAGATCATTGTTTAGAATTTCAGCTCGGATGTGTGGATTTTCTAAGCACAAATACATACTAGTGTCATCTGCGAAAAGCTTAATAACTGATTCAATGTCTTCAACAATGTCATTTATGTAGATAAGGAACAGAGAGGTCCTAGGACTGAGCCCTGTGGGACACCTGCAGGTACAGTTAAGTAATCAGATCTGCTACCGTGGAGTACCACAGCCTGTTTACGTTCGGCCAAATAGTTTTCGAATCAATGAAGTAAAGTACCTCTAATTCCAATAGCTTGCAATTTCCGTAGTAAGCCACGGTGCCATACTTTATCGAACGCTTTAGATATGTCAAAGAAAATTGCTTGAGTAGTTATTTCACTGTCAAATGACTTACAAAAGTCATCGTATATACATAGTAACTGGTACACTGTTGAATCTTTTGGAGTGAATCCTGATTGTGACGGTGTTATTATTTGGTTTGCGTTTAAGCAATTAGATACATGGCGATGAACACATTTTTCTAGAGTTTTTCCTACGCAACTTAGCAAAGATATAGGACGGTAATTAGTACACTGTTCTTTGTTACCTTTTTTATGAATTGGTGTAACGTGTGCTGTTTTCCAGACTGTGGGGAAAATTCCTTCATTAAGTGATCGATTGAAGAGAAAAGTTAATGGTTCAGATATGATTCCAGCGCTATTTTTTAAAATTATGATCAGGGCCTGTCGCCTTTGCTGTGCTTAATTTTGTAAGAGTATTCTTTACTTCTTCTACACTCAGATGTATTTGATTTATACTCGTTAATAGTTCTGGTACATCTGGAACATCATCGTTGTCTTCAATAGTTGACTGGTTGATGAAGAATTGGTTAAGTATGGTCGCCTTCTCTTTGTTAGTATAATAAGTAACTCCATCTTTTTCTAACGGTGGTATTACGTCTGGATCAGATCCCTTGTTGGTCATGAATGACTTGACTAGTTTCCACCAGTTTCTAACGGTGGTATTACGTCTGGATCAGATCCCTTGTTGGTCATGAATGACTTGACTAGTTTCCACCAGTTTCTAACGGTGGTATTACGTCTGGATCAGATCCCTTGTTGGTCATGAATGACTTGACTAGTTTCCACCAGTTTCTAACGGTGGTATTACGTCTGGGTCAGACCCCTTGTTGGTCATGAATGACTTCACTAGTTTCCACCAGTTTCTGGTACGCCCAGCGCAGCACCAAGGTCAGGGCTGACTGTTGACTGCACACGGCAAAGCCCCATTGTGACCTACTCCGCCATCAAACACAGACAACCTCGGACAGCGCAGCACCAAGGTCAGGGCTGACTGTTGACTGCACACGGCAAAGCCCCATTGTGACCTACTCCGCCATCAAACACAGACAACCTCGGACAGCGCAGCACCAAGGTCAGGGCTGACTGTTGACGCAGCACCAAGGTCAGGGCTGACTGTTGACTGCACACGGCAAAGCCCCATTGTGACCTACTCCACCATCAAACACAGACAACCTCGGACAGCGCAGCACCAAGGTCAGGGCTGACTGTTGACTGCACACGGCAAAGCCCCATTGTGACCTACTCCGCCATCAAACACAGACAAACCTCGGACAGCGCTGCAATCTCAGCGAAGACGACTTTTTTTAATTTCTACGTCCTTAGTATTCCATCCATAGATTGGGGGGGGGGGGGGGGGGGGGGGGGGGGGGGGGGGAGGGGGGCTATTTCCCGAGTCAAAATATGGAACATGGAATGGATGTCTGGCTAATGAACATGTAGACACTCTGGCACCGTCGTGTCCCACAGGCTGGTCAGCGTGAACTGAAACAGCGCTCTAAGTCAATATTTGCCACACCCTAACTCAAGGCTAAGTTCCGCCAGACACGCCGAGTTTTTCTCGCTTCCTGCTTTGGCCCAGTTTGGTTAAATGCATTTCTCTGGCAGCGCGCCAGTGGGAAGGCAATAAGTAAACAGCCTAATTTGCACTTGTGTGTGCTATCTGCAATCAGGTCCTCGTCATTTCTCACTTTACGGAATGCAGTGTTCAAGACAGAGGGGAGGGACTGAAGGGGGGGGGGGGGGGGGAGAGGAGGGTAGAGGGTAGGGGAAAAGGACGAGAAAGAGGGGAGGGAGGGACGAAGGGAGAGAGACAGACAGACAGACGGGGATGGGGGGTGGGCGCGAAGGCACAGAAGAAACAGACCGGGGGGGTGGGGGGGGGGCCAAGGAGAGAGAGAGACAGGGGCGAAGGCAGAGAGACAGACAGGCGGGGGGGGGGGGGGGTAGGAGGGTAGAGGTAGGGAAAGAGAGAAGAGAGGGAGGGAGGGACGAAGGGAGAGACAGAGACAGACAGACGGGGTGGGGGTGGGGGTGGGGGTGGGCGAGAAGGCAGAGAGAGAGAGACAGACCGGGGGGGGGGGGGGGGGGGGGGGGAGGCCAAGGGAGAGAGAGACAGGGGGCGAAGGCAGAGAGACAGACAGACAGGGGGGGGAGAGAGGGTAGAGGGTAGGGGAAAAGAGACTGAGAAAGAGAGGGAGGGGAGGGAGAAGGGAGAGGAGACAGAGACAGACAGACGGGGTGGGGGTGGGGGTGGGCGCGAAGGCAGAGAGACAGACAGGGGGTGGAGGGGGGTGGAGGCCAAGGGAGAGAGAGACAGGGGAGCGAAGGCAGAGAGACAGACAGACGGTGGGGGGGGGGGGGGAGGGGGGGGGGGGAAGGATGGAGGCGGAAAAGAGACTGAGAAAGAGAGGGAGAGGAGGGGACGAAGGGAGAGAGACAGACAGACAGACGGAGGGGGTGGGGGGGTGGGGGGGGGGGGTGGAGGCGAAGGGAGAGAGAGACAGAAGAGGGGAGGCCAATGGAGAGAGAGAGAGAGAGAGAGAGAGAGAGAGAGAGAGAGAGAGAGAGAGAGAGGAGAGAGAGAGAGAGAGAGAGAGAGAGAGAGAGAGAGACAGACGGAGGGGGGGGGGGCGAAGGGAGAGAGAGACAGACGGGGGGGGGGAGGGGGGGCAAGGAGAGAGAGGAAGACGGGAGGACGGGGGGGGGGGGGGGGGGGGAGGGACGAAGAGAGAGACAGACGGGGGGGGGGGAGGATGGTAGGCGGAAGAAGAGACTGAGAAAGAGAGGGAGAGGAGGGGACGAAGGGAGACAGACAGACAGACAGAGAGGGGGGGGGGTGGAGGCGAAGGAGAGAGAGACGAAGAGGGGAGGCCAATGGAGAGAGAGAGAGACAGACGGGAGGGGGGGGGAGGCAGGAGGGGAAGACGGATAGGGGGAGGGGGGGGGGTGCAAGGGAGAGGAGACGAGGGAGGAGGGGGGGAGGGAGCGAAAGAGAGACAGACGGGGGGGGGGGGGGGGGGGATGAGGGGGCGCGAAGGAGAGATAGACAGACGGGGAGGGGGGGGGGGGAGGGGATGCGCCTGAAAATAAGAAGCTAGTCTTAAAAAGGTCTATTCTAGATTTCTGTACGCTTTCTGTATGATTTCTGTATAAGCAACATTTCTGTATGCTTTGAATACTAACACTGCCTTATTGAACATGAGCTTTTCTTTGAGTGGAAGTAGTCCCAAGTACCGTAGCTTTGTATCGGTTGTTAAAGAAGAATCAGATATCAATTCTGCAGCTCTTCAGTCTGTGTAGAGAGAATTAAGTTTGTAAAATAAGATATCACTGAAGCCGTCACAGACAGTTGATGCATAGGTTAGGTGAGGGGAAACATGAGCATGGTAAAAAGCCTGCACTTGGGAGCAGGACCTAGGTGCTGGGTCAGCTATACAGCTCCTCTTTCAGTCTAAAACAATTGTTTTGGCCTTGCCTTACATGTCAGTCCCGAAAGCGAATCCCAGCACAACAAATAAATGACGAGAAAAACAAGCAACACAATAAAGCAAACCCAAATCAGAACACACACACACACACACACACACACACACACACACACACACACACACACACACACACGCACGACCACGCACGCACGCACGCACGCACGCACGCACGCACGTAGAAGCAAAATAGGGAAATACAGCTACATTATAAATTATCGTTCATTCATTCCTTCATTCACAGTCACACATCTGTTATCCGCCAGCGAATGTAACCATTGCCGCCAGAGCACTTGCGGACTTGCCGGGTGAAAGCAACCCGGTGCCCCCGTCCCCCCCCCCCCTCCCTACCCCATCTCGCAATTCGTCCCGCCCCCCTCCGCTCCCATTAAGTAGTGAGCGGAATGATTTGGAGGCGACTGAAATCCCGGGAGAACATCAATCAGTGTTGGCGGCCTGATGAACACCGGATTGTCATTGCAACACGAGTGTGCGTGTGGTGTTTGCACAAAACCAAACAGGCACAAATCAAGCCGGCAGCCGCTGCCCGATTTCCATCACGGCAAAATGCTATTATCGCACTTAGACCAACAAACTTAGGCCGCAGAGCAAATGAACACGACGGCAAATGTGGACTTTTTTTTTTTTTTTTTTTTTTAATACCGATTTTTAAGGGGGTCGCGGTGGTGTTGGGCGGAGTGCTGTGGGTGTGGGTTGTGGACAGCTCAGTGATGCGGTACAACTCTGCACAAATAGATCGTAATGATCGGATTTCAATTTGCAGCCAAAGGATAGTAGCATTGGGTCCATTTGGACCTAACAACCAGTCCTTGCTATACTACAAGAGAGAGAGAGAGAGAGAGAGAGAGAGAGAGAGAGAGAGAGAGAGAGAGAGAGAGAGAGAGAGAGAGAGAGAGAGAGAGAGAGAGTTGCAGTGCAACAAACAAACAAAATCCCAACAAACAAACAAAATCCCAACAAACAAACAAAAAAAACAACAACCGTAAATGCCAGACTGGGTTTTCAGCAAATTGTTTAATGGCTGTATTGTCTGTGCAAGGATGTTGATGGACGTGGGCGGTCACGTGGTGTGGTGTGGTACAGCCCCCCTCCCCCTCCTTGTCAAAGCGTCACTCAACCCGCAGCCATTTGCAAGATCTTTCCAGATGATTGATACAGGGTTGATACTGATGTCAGTGAAACCTGTCGCCCCTTTAAGCTTTTCCACAGCACGAGCTGCTGCTTCATGTCAGTCGCTGTCATATGTTGCAGAAAAAGTCATCCGTTGGCTGTGTGTGTGTGTGTGTGTGTGTGTGTGTGTGTGTGTGTGTGTGTGTGGGCGTGGGCGTGCGTACAGCTTTTAAATAATGTTTTTGACACTGCGAACACCCCCACACTGTAAACCGCATTTAGTCCACCCCCACAAAACCGCCCACGTTTTGTTCTCACGATTAGCTCACAAGACTGGCTCAATGGATCAAACTGTTCAGCTGACGAAGCGGACCAATTGGACGCCGCATATTTGAAGTTTATCCTGTGATCACTGCCCGACAAGCGTGACGTAAATCCTGAGATCATTGCCCGACAAGGGTAGCATTTATCCTGAGATAACTGCCCGACAAGGGTGACATTTATCCTGAGATCACTGCCCGACATGGGTGACATTTATCCTGAGATCACTGTCCGACAAGGGTGACATTTATCCTGAGATCACTGCCCGACAAGGGTGACATTTATCTTGAGATCACTGCCCGACATGGGTGACATTTATCCTGAGATCACTGCCCGACAAGGGTGACATTTATCCTGAGATCACTGCCCGACAAGGGTGACATTTATCCTGAGATCACTGCCCGACAAGGGTGACATTTATCCTGAGATCACTGCCCGGCAAGGGTGACATTTATTCTGTGATCACTGCCCGACAAGGGTGACATTTATCCTGAGATCACTGCCCGACAAGGGTGACATTTATCCTGAGATCACTGCCCGACAAGGGTGACATTTATCCTGAGATCACTGCCCGGCAAGGGTGACATTTATTCTGCGATCACTGCCCGACAAGGGTGACATTTATCCTGAGATCACTGCCCGACAAGGGTGACGTTTATTATCTTATCACTGCCCGACAAGGGTGACATTTATTCTGTGATCACTGCCCGACAAGGGTGACGTGTATCATCTTATCACTGCCCGACAAGGGTGACTTTTATCCTGTGATCATTGCCCAACAAGGGTGACGTTTATCATCTTATCACTGCCCGACAAGGGTGACATATATCATGAGATCACTGCCCGACAAGGGTGACGTTTATCATCTTATCACTGCCCAGCAAGCGTGACGTAAACCTGCGATCAGTGTCCGGCAAGCGTGACGTAAGTCCCAGTGACCTGTGCCCGCTGTGCCCCTGGTGGGAAGGGACAATAACCGCAGGCTTTGCAGTCGATGTCGGCCACTGTGCCAGTGATGACGTCCACCAATTAAAAGCAAGCAGAAAAGAAAAGAAAAGAAAAACCTAATCGCTTTTCGATAACACTTGAAGAAAAAGGTTGCTTACGAGCATGTAGCATAACATCCTGTCGAAACGATTTAGCCTAATGGGCTGTGGTTTTAGCAGGGCATCAGTGAAATCGAGAGAGAGAGAGAGAGAGAGAGAGAGAAGAGAGAGAGAGAGAGAGAGAGAGAGAGGAGAGAGAGAGAGAGAGAGAGAGAGAGAGAGAGAGAGAGAGGTTGACGATTGATTGAACTTTATTTCTCAACGGTGAGATATCAGCACAAAGGCCGACTCACATATCGGCCGTTGCTACAGTACTACTATTAATCAAGACATTCACAGTCAAATATCATGACAGAAGGCTATAAACAAATACAGCATCAATAATAACAATAATAACTACTACTACTACTACTACTACTACTACTACTACTACTACTACTACTACTACTAACATCAACAACAACAACAACAACAACATATATAAAACGAGACAGCGACTGCAACGGAAATGAAAGAGAGAAAAAAACAGCAGTGAAAAACAACAGGAGCGAAAAAGTTAAAAAGTCAATTAAACACACACACACACACACACACACACACACACACACACACACACACACACACACACACACACACACACACACATACACACACACAATTGGGTATTCGAAAGAGCAGGGAAGGGAGGGATAAATGTAGAAAAACAGTAACAACAAGGAAAAGGAAAGGTACAACATAAAATTTAAAAAACAAAAACAACACACACAACAACTACAACGACAACAAAAACAAACAATGAAAAACGATATATATATATTATATATATATATATATATAATATATATATATATATATATATATATATATAAATATATATATATATATATATATATATATATATATATATACACACACATGTATGCACATATTACACACACACACACACACACACCACACACCACACAACACACAACAAACAACACACACACACACTCAATACATACATATATGGCATTGATGTGGCAATGCATACTCTAGTAGCACCGCGATGTTAACAATATACTACCGCTACTACCGCTATACTATGAACAGAAACTGGAAAGATAAAAGGAATAAAACAATTTAAATCAATATTTTGTATACTTAGCACAGAACTGGTATACAATCAAGACAAGAAATGTACCTCACCATCCAAGGAAAATATATCCATATATTTAAAACATCATTGCACGCACACGCCTGGACGTGCGCACACACTTATACATAAACGCATAAAATGCCAGGTGTATCAAACATTAGGAAACTAAATACTGTACGGTTCAAGACTGAAAACTATATGTTACATTCAGTACGAAAATGTTGAAGAGCTTTAGATTTGAATGTGCTCACTGAGCATGCTATTTTAAGACTCTCTAGGTAGCGCATTCCAACAAAAGGATCCAGAATAAGCAAAACTCATCTTATAAATGTCAATTCTTGTTTTGGGCAAAATAAGAATGCTGTTCCGTAAACTATGAGAGAGAGAGAGAGAGAGAGAGAGAGAGAGAGAGAGAGAGAGAGAGAGAGAGAGAGAGAGAGAGAGAGAGAGAGATTGATTGATTGATTGATTGAACTTTATTTCTCAACGGTGAAGAATAGCACAAAGGCGACGTCAATATCTGCCGTTGCTACAGTACTACTAATAACCAAGACATTCACAGTTAAATATTATTACAGAGCAGAGAGAGAGAGAGAGAGAGAGAGAGAGAGAGAGAGAGAGAGAGAGAGAGAGAGAGAGAGAGAGAGAGAGAGAGATCTGTATGTCTCCCTCCTCCCTCTTTGACAGTTGTGCAGAGAACCAGAAACGGCCTGTAGAGTCGAGCGCCATGCTGTGTCTAACTGTGACCAGACAGCAGCTTCAGCAGCAAAGTGCGCACTCCTGTGGGACGGCAGTCGCTGCGGGTCGGTGGGTGTACAGTAGATACACACGATAAGCCGTGGAGCGAAAAATGAGATTCACCTCGCGTTTAGTGGCCACTTCTCGAGCAGCAAGCAGCGGATCAATCGCCCTTCCAAACACCTCTCTCTCTGTCTCGCTCTCTCTGTCTCTCTCTCTGTCTCTCTCTCTCTGTCTCTCTGTCTGTCTCTCTCTCTCTGTCTCTCTCTCTGTCTCTCTCTCTCTGTCTCTCTCTCTGTCTCTCTCTCTCTGTCTCTCTCTCTTCTCTCTCTCTCTCTGTCTCTCTCTGTTGACGTGTATGCGTGTCGGTGCGCCTGCCAGCGTGCATACGAATGCATATGTATGCGAGCGTGCGTACGTGTGCGTGGATGCGTGCGTGCGTGCGTGCGTGCGTTTGCATCAGTGTCTGTATAGGAGTGTGCGCGTGCGCGTGCGCGTGTCTCTGACATATCTTACAATCCCGACTCTGAATCGTCCCCATGGGAAACTCGGATGGCTCTCAGGGGAAAGCCAACGGCCACACAATCGCGCTACTCAGTGGTGGGAGCTGATGTGTCCCCCGACCTTGGTGCAGCTGGCTTCTCGTTGCTTCGTTTCGTATGCCGGCACCACCAGCTGAAGGAATGTCGGCTTGCTTCGTTTCGTATGCCGGCACCACCAGCTGAAGGAATGTCGGCTCGCTTCGTCGCCATCGACGGACCAGACGCTCAGCTCACCACGGACGGAGCATCGAACCCAGAACCTCTCCAATCTGGAGTCCAAGGCTTTGGCCGCTCCACCGCTGACTGTCTCCATTGAATCATTTAATGACGTCTCACAGACACGTGGGGTGGGTGTGGGGGGGAGAATTCATTTGAACGAGGCTATCAAAGATAATTATTTTCTTTTGGAGGGAGTGTGTACAGGAGTCTTGATTCATGGTAGATGGAACAAACACGAGGGTGAGAGAAACGGTAAGGTTTATATTTAGACGGCTATCAAAGTTAATTGTATTCTAGACATTTTCTTTTGAACACAACCCGTGATAGCAGGGGCCTTGTTCCAAGGTCAAATAACCAAATGAGACAGAGAGAAGTGGGGGAGGGAAGAGAGAGAGTGGGGAGGGGAGAGAGAGGAGGGGGAGAGAGAGAGAGTGGGGAGGGGAGAGAGAGAGAGAGTGGGGGAGGGGAGAGA
>JABMCL010003434.1:152500-155000 GCA_018857735.1 Alviniconcha marisindica
GATGGTCGCTGGGCACCGTCCGCGATCAAATCAGTCGTAGCTGACGGCAAGGGTTTAACAACAGTTAAAGCGACTTATCAAGAAGAAAAACACGCACGTAAAAGCCATTTCCCTTCTTTTGATGAATTCGGTGCAAAATCAACAACAATTCCTTCGGTCGACAGCAAGGATAGCGCCATGCTTGTGCACTGTGCGACGTCCACAACGCCGTCCGGCCGTAGTGCAGACAGCGAGACTGGGCAACGTTACGTCTTCACATTTGTGTCTTCACATCCGTGCCTTCACATCTATGTCTTCACATCCGTGCCTTCACATTCGTGTCTTCACATCCGTGCCTTCACATCCGTGTCTTTACATCCGTGCCTTCACATCCGTGCTTTCACATCCGTGTCTTCACATCCGTGTCTTCACATCCGTGCCTTCACCAGCCGCGTTCCCATCTCGCTATTCGTCAACCATCAGTCGACGGTAGAATGCACCCTGAACTAATTTATCACAATTTTGTGCCGGAATATTTCGTCTTCTGACCTTACAGCGTTGAAAATTGTTCTATGTCATAGCAGAGGATGCTGAACAGAGTGCTATGACATTATATGTTACAGACCAGTGAGATATCAGCCGCAAACAGACCAGTGAGATACCAGCTGCAATCAGATCAGTGAGATCAGACCAGCGAGACATCAGCTGCAATCAGACAAGTGAGATACCAGCTGCAATCGGACCAGTGAGCCCTCAGCTGCAATCAGACCAGACCAGTGAGATACCAGCTGCAATCAGATCGGTGATATATCAGCTGCAATCAGACCAGTGAGATACCAGCTGCAATCAGACCAATGAGATAGACCAGTGAGATACCAGCTGCAATCAGACCAGTGAGATACCAGCTGCAGTCAGACCACTGTGATCAGACCAGTGAGACCACAGCTACAATCAGACCAGTGAGATACCATCTACAATCAGACCAGTGAGATACCAGCTACAATCAGACCAGTGAGATACCAGCTACAATCAGACCAATGAGATACCAGCTACAATCAGACCAATGAGACATCAGCTACAATCAGACCAGAGAGATGCCAGCTACAATCAGACCAGAGAGATACCAGCTACAATCAGACCAGTGAGATACCAGCTGCAGTCAGACCACTGTGATCAGACCAGTGAGACCACAGCTACAATCAGGACCAGAGGAGCATAATTTGCCAGCTACAATCAGAACCAGACAGGAGATACCAGCTACAATCAGACCAGAGAGATACCAGCTACAATCAGACCAGAGAGATACCAGCTGCAATCAGGACCAGTAGAGACACTCAGCTCAATCAGACCAGAGAGATACCAGCTACAATCAGACCAGAGAGATACCAGCTACAATCAGACCAGGAGATACCAGCTCAATCAGACCAGAGACTGGATACCAGCTCAATCAGACCAGTGAGATACCAGCTCATCAGACCAGGATCAGACATAGACCAAGCTACAATCAGACCAGGAGATACCAGCTACAATCAGACCAGAGAGATACCAGCTACAATCAGACCAGTGAGATACCAGCTACAATCAGACCAGAGAGATACCAGCTACAATCAGACCAAGAGAACCAGCTACAATCAGACCAGAGAGATACCAGCTACAATCAGACCAGAGAGATACCAGCTGCAATCAGACCAGAGAGATACCAGCTGCAATCAGACCAGAGAGATACCAGCTGCAATCAGACCAGAGAGATACCAGCTACAATCAGACCAGTGAGACATCAGCTACAATCAGACCAGAGAGATACCAGCTACAATCAGACCAGAGAGATACCAGCTGCAATCAGACCAGAGAGATACCAGCTACAATCAGACCAGAGAGATACCAGCTGCAATCAGACCAGAGAGATACCAGCTGCAATCAGACCAGAGAGGCCAGTGGCATTCCTTTCAACGCCGGACTGAGACTCAGCTCGTGCTCTGTTCGCAGAAGGAAAAAAAAACATCATTTCCTGGCAAGTGAGCAGCCTCCGTGACCCAAACCAAGTAACCACGACCGTCGGACAATGAAACATTCATTTCCAATGAAGCGCTGCGGTTAAAGCTGAAGTCACCTGAATTTCAAAGGCACCCATTTCGTTCAGTTCAAAACGATCGCCGGGAATGAGGGAAGTGAAGGGCGACAGCCTTTTAGAGCGTGCTCCACTCACAGCCCCGGACCGGCTTTCCACCTTCAAATCACAGGAAGGTCCTCTGAAAAAGCCTCGCATTTTTGGCGCGCTCACACATGCGCAAGCATACAGACACACCACGTACGCACACGCACAAACACAAACATGCCGCATACGCACAGAGACATGCACATAGACACAAACACTTAGGCGCGCGTGTGCGCGCACACACACACACACGGACGCGCGCGCGCACATGGACGCACGCAAAGACACGTGCACACACACGGACGCACAAAAACACACATACACAAACACACACACACAAACACAGGCAGATACTTACAGTGACAC
>JABMCL010003434.1:160000-170349 GCA_018857735.1 Alviniconcha marisindica
GGGGTTTCCACGGATTGTGAAAAATCAGTATGGAGAAAACTTGATAAACATTTTGCAGGGTTCTAGAAGGGCGGGGAAGGGTGGTGGTGGGGGGGGGGGGGGAGGGGGGGAGGGGGGGGGGGGGGGGAGGGGGGGGGAGGGGGGGGGGAAAAAGGGGGGGGAGGAGAGAAAAGGTGTGGTAAATTGAAGTTTACCCCAATCTATCCCTATCTCATACTGATAGGTAACATTCGAGTAAAATTAGCCGGCAGATAAAAAATTAATACAACACACAGAAAATGACGTTTTTCCCCCCTCCAATCTGAGCCGGCTAGTTCCTTCAACGCCGTATTTTGCTTGATGTTTCTCTGTTGTATTGTCATCTGATTTATTCTCCTCAGCTCAGAGCTGCTCAACGAGCATGCCATGGAGCTTTCCCTGCAGGACTCCGAGTACAGTCTGCCATAGCCACGGTGTGTGAAGCTGTCGGTCCCTGCAGGACTCCGAGTACAGTCTGCCATGGCCACGGTGGGGGAAGCTTTCCCTGCAGGACTCCGAGTACAGTCTGCCATAGCCACGGTGTGTGAAGCTGTCGGTCCCTGCAGGACTCCGAGTACAGTCTGCCATAGCCACGGTGTGGGGAAGCTGTCGGTCCCTGCAGGACTCCGAGTACAGTCTGCCATAGCCACGGTGTGTGAAGCTGTCGGTCCCTGCAGGACTCCGAGTACAGTCTGCCATAGCCACGGTGTGGGAAGCTGTCGGTCCCTGCAGGACTCCGAGTACAGTCTGCCATAGCCACGGTGTGTGAAGCTGTCGGTCCCTGCAGGACTCCGAGTACAGTCTGCCATAGCCACGGTGTGGGAAGCTGTCGGTCCCTGCAGGACTCCGAGTACAGTCTGCCATAGCCACGGTGTGGGAAGCTGTCGGTCCCTGCAGGACTCCGAGTACAGTCTGCCATAGCCACGGTGTGTGAAGCTGTCGGTCCCTGCAGGACTCCGAGTACAGTCTGCCATAGCCACGGTGTGTGAAGCTGTCGGTCCCTGCAGGACTCCGAGTACAGTCTGCCATAGCCACGGTGTGGGAAGCTGTCGGTCCCTGCAGGACTCCGAGTACAGTCTGCCATAGCCACGGTGTGGGAAGCTGTCGGTCCCTGCAGGACTCCGAGTACAGTCTGCCATAGCCACGGTGTGTGAAGCTGTCGGTCCCTGCAGGACTCCGAGTACAGTCTGCCATAGCCACGGTGTGTGAAGCTGTCGGTCCCTGCAGGACTCCGAGTACAGTCTGCCATAGCCACGGTGTGTGAAGCAGTCGGTCCCTGCAGGACTCCGAGTACAGTCTGCCATAGCCACGGTGTGTGAAGCTGTCGGTCCCTGCAGGACTCCGAGTACAGTCTGCCATAGCCACGGTGTGTGAAGCTGTCGGTCCCTGCAGGACTCCGAGTACAGTCTGCCATAGCCACGGTGTGGGAAGCTGTCGGTCCCTGCAGGACTCCGAGTACAGTCTGCCATAGCCACGGTGTGGGAAGCTGTCGGTCCCTGCAGGACTCCGAGTACAGTTTGCCATGGCCACGGTGTGGGCAGCTGTCGGTGTGGCCGTCGTGCGGTGGTCTGTGTCTGTTGCTGGCTGGGGTGCACAGGTGCCTTCAGGTGAATGTAGTCTGACGCATTCCGTTGCAGCCGACTGCTCTCGTCATCAATGCACGCGCGTCGTGACTTGTTTCACAAACTTAATTATTTACTGAGGAAGCACCTCTGGTGGAGTTTATGTACCTTGTATTTACATGCATGCCAGGTGAGACTGACTTACCGTAGGCGACTCGGGTCTTTGTTGTTTTGTTTGTGTGACGTCTTTCGAGTGCTAATTAACTCCCTTGTGTGATATACGTTATTTCACAAAGATTTGTTCGGAATCTGCCAGCAGTCCTTGGCTCCCTTACTACGTGTCAGCTGGTGAAGAAAACATGGCGCCCAGTGCTCAGGCCCTTGGCCTGCAATCCTCCCATTATTGCTGGCTAGAGTCAGGCTGGCTGAAGCCTGACAGCTCTAACCCTCTGTTGCAGCAGGGACATGGTGGTGCTTTGGTTAGTTCATGGACATGGTGGTGCTTTGGTTAGTTCATGGACATGGTGGTGCTTTGGTTAGTTCATGGACATGGTGGTGCTTTGGTTAGTTCGTGGACATGTCAGTGCTTTGGTTAGTTCATGGACATGTCGGTGCTTTGGTTAGTTCATGGACATGTCGGTGCTTTGGTTAGTTCATGGACATGTTGCTTTGGTTAGTTCGTGGACATGTTGTTGCTTTGGTTAGTTCGTGGACATGTTGTTGCTTTGGTTAGTTCGTGGACATGGTGGTGCTTTGGTTAGTTCATGGACATGTTGTTGCTTTGGTTAGTTCATGGACATGGTGGTGCTTTGGTTAGTTCATGGACATGTTGTTGCTTTGGTTAGTTCATGGACATGGTGGTGCTTTGGTTAGTTCATGGACATGTTGTTGCTTTGGTTAGTTCATGGACATGTTGTTGCTTTGGTTAGTTCGTGGACATGCTGTTGCTTTGGTTAGTTCGTGGACATGTTGTTGCTTTGGTTAGTTCGTGGACCTGTTGGTGCTTCGGTTAGTTCGTGGACATGTTGGTGTTTTGGTTAGTTCATGGACATGTTGGTGTTTGGGTTAGTTCATAACAATTGGGTTTTGGTTAAAAACCAAAAGGGCATTTGGGGGTTTTTTTAGTTTGGCATTTGGTGCTTTTTGTTCGGGGCTGTTGGGGCTTTGGTTAGTTTGGGTTATTTTTTTATGGAATTTTTCGGTTAATTTTTTAAGTTCATCACCCGGGGCGGAAAAAAAATTCATAATTTCTTTTGGGTTTGTTGGTTAGTTAGTTCATGGAGATGTTGGTGCTTTGGCTAGTAGGGTAGTTCATGGACATATTGGTGCTTTGGCTAGTTGGTTAGTTCATGGATCTGTACCTCCCGTCACCAGCATAAGGTCACCACACATTCGCAGTTACTCTATATCAGATCGAAACACAAGTGAAAAGCTGGCTGACAGTTCTGAACACAATACAGTTAATAGCAAACCCAAACAAGTCGCTCTAGAAATAATGATGCTGATGATGACAGCAAAAAGGAAGACGAAGAAGAAGAACAAAAAACAATAACAATGATAACGACGACCAGCACCAACATTCGATAAAGAGTTAATGTACTACGCAGAACTGACCGAACCGGTTCAAACGAAATACCCTGGCTTTCAATAAACAGGCCAGCCAGACAGAATAACAACTCCAAGTCAAGGTCTTCAGTCTCCAAGTAAGCAGGTTGCCAGGTACGTGCCCGCATCTTGGGTTCTCACTGACTTCGTACACACAATTCCGCTAAGCAGCAGTTCAGGTAATAGGCACTCGGGCTCGGCAGAGTGCGTCATTATGACCCATAATCGCCACCAGACGGCGTAGTCGCAGAACGCCATTCCAATCTGCGGCCCCGCCTCAGCGGCGCTGTAACCAAGTTGTTGTGGGCTGCAGCTATTCTTCATTGATGTTGCTGGTACCATAGACACACCATCCACTTACACGTTTCTTCATGGATGTTGTTGGTACCATAGACACACCATCCACTTACAGGTTTCTTCATTGATGTTGCTGGTACCATAGACACACCATCCACTTACAGGTTTCTTCACTGATGTTGCTGGTACCATAGACACACTATCCACTTACAGGTTTCTTCATAGAGGTTCCTGGTACCACATACACACGCACCATCCACTTCAGGTTTCCTTTATAGAGGGTTCCCGGTACCCAAAACACACGCACCATCCACTTGCAGGGTTTTTTCAAGGCGTTGCTGGGACCCTATACACACCCCCATCCACTTCAGGGTTTTTTCAAGGGGGTTGCCGTACCCCAAAATTCCCCCTCCCTTCCCGGTTTTTTCTTGGGGGTTTTGGGAAACACCAAAACACACCACACACACACACACAAAACACACCCACACAACACACACACACACACACACACACACAACACACACACACACCCCCACTTTCACGTTTCTTTATAGACGTTGCTGGTACCGTATGTCATTGTTAATGGATGTCTTTAGACATCGTCCAAGCATATCTTTCGTCATTGTCCATGGATGTCTTTCGTCATTGTCTATGGATGTCTTTCGTCATTATCGATGGATGTCTTTCGTCATTCCCATTGGGGGTTTGTTATTTCCTTGAAGCCCCCACCCTTGTAGAAAATTTTCCAAAAAAATGGGGGTTTTTTATTCCAAGGCTTTCATTACAATTTGGTCATTGTCCATGGATTTTCTCCCCAGTGTCCGTGGATATCTCTCGTCATTGTACACGGAGGTTTCTCGTCATTCTCCATGGATGTCTCTCACTATTATCCACGAATATCTCTCATACTATCCTTGGATGTCTCTCGTCATTGTCCACGGATGTCTCTCATACTGTCCATGGATGTCTCGATATTGTCCACGGATGTCTCTCATACTGTCCATGGATGTCTCGAAGAATAAGAAAGAATAAGAAAAAAAGAAGAAGAAAAAAAGGACAGAGATGATAATTTTAAAATTAGAGCCAAAAACC
This sequence comes from Alviniconcha marisindica, assembly GCA_018857735.1. Taxonomy (NCBI): domain Eukaryota; kingdom Metazoa; phylum Mollusca; class Gastropoda; family Provannidae; genus Alviniconcha; species Alviniconcha marisindica. The sequence continues at coordinate 164,575 of JABMCL010003434.1, forward strand.
CGACGTAAGGGAAAACATTATGATGGTGATGATGAAAAATATAATTGAGATACACGATGAGCAACGAAATATTCAAATGACAATACTGCATAGAGATACACACAAAAAACTGTCCAGACAAGCACTGTGATTATAAATAATGGAAGCAAGAACGGGAAGTGTAGGCCTAAATCAGAAACACAATAAGTGAAAAGAGGAAGCAACAATGCAAACCGTTCAAATAACAATAGCATGTAAAAAAGGAGTGAGAGAGAGGGGGAAGGAAGGAGGGAGAGGGGGAGAAGAGAGAGGGAGAGAGAGAGAGAGAAAAAGAGGAGAGAGAAGAGAAGAGGGGGAGAGACGAGAAAAAACCGAATCGAACTCGAAAACTTTTTTTCCAAGGATTTATTTTTGGGTTTCTTTTAGACCTGTTCTAAAAAATAGTCCTTCTAAAACTACTGAATAAGTGAAAAAGGAGAAAAATTTCCCCAAGATAAAAGAGAGAGAGAGAAAAGGAAAGGGAGAAAAAGGGGGAGAGAGGAGAGAGAGAGAAGAAGGGGGAGAGAGAGAGAGAGAAGGGGAACAAAAGTATTAATGTACCGTAAGGGAAAAAGGAGATTTTTCAATGTAAAATGGAAATCTCCTCTCCTCTCTTTCCCCCTCTCTCTCTCTCTCTCCCCCTCTCCTTTTATATATATGACTAAGTCCAAAACCCCAAAAGGGGTGTTTTGTTGAGAATAAAAGATTTTTTAAAAAAATATTTTGTCATTAGGGGGGGTTGAATGTGTGTGAAAATGAAAAGGATATAGCTGAAATAATAGCACCCAGAAATTTTGAAGCGGTTTGGGAAATATGCCCTTTAAAGTGTGATTTTACTGCTGAAATTAAAACCACGAAAAGGGGGTGGCCGGGCCCCCCCCTTTTGTCGGCGGGGTTTTTGGTTTAAAAAGAAAAAAAAGGGAAAAAAGTTAAAATTTATCACATCTTTTTATGTTCCCCGAAAAAATCGTTTTACAAGATCCGGGACCAAAAAACTTTCCTTTGTTTTTCCCCCCCCCCAAAAAAAGGGTATCGAACTTTTTTTGTTTGGCCCGTCATCTGGTCGAAATACAAAACGCAAATTTTCCGCCCCAACAGACTGAAAAAAACTCGGCCCCTTTGAAATGAGGGGAAAGGTGACGTAAATATGACCCCAGACTCGGGGTTTCAATAAACTCAGCAGCTTTGAAAAGGGTTTAACCAAAAACTTTTTGTTACATTAAAAAAAATTTCCCGCTCCTAAAAATTTTCGTAAGTTTTTAAATTGACGCCCGACTATCTAACAATTTGGTGAGCGAAAAAAAAAACATTATACGTTTACCCCTTGTCAACAAACACGAAGGTACCAGTGACACTTCCCGGTCACATTTGATTTGAATGGCGTCGAAGGAATCTTCTGCTGGGAACATTGAAAGGTACGTCGCAATTATTGTTGTGAGGGTGACGTCCAACCATTCTTGACGTCCGATCACAATTTTACACCGTTTATTTTATTAAATCAGCCTTTAAAGTTTTTAATGATTTTTGTGTTCAGGTTAGAGGGGAGTAGGACGAAGTGTCTTTTTTAAGAAAAGGGGGGAAGATTTGCGGTGGCTGACGTTGTGTTTTAGTATCGCAATGAAGAATTATATTGCGGGCATGAGCTCTTGCTGTAATTTGGACGTCCGATCACCATGTGGCGTAAAAAACTAACTTCCAGTTGCACAGTGCAGATATTTGTGAAGTAGGGACAGTTGCCTTTCCCAAACCATTGAAATAGCGCTTCATTTGAAAAGGGTTTTTCGACCTTTTTGGGGGGGAAATTCGGGGCGGCCAGTAATAACTTTAAAAAAAATATATTTAAAAAAAGGATTAAGTCGGTGGGGAAAGGTTAAAGGGTTACCCCAAAAGGGTGCGGGATGACTTTTTGACACCTTTTTGTTTAATTTTTGTAAGGTACTAAGAGTCTTTTTACGGAGGGTTTTAGTAAGTACTCCTAGATTTTTTATTTTGTTTTTTTGGGTTTTAGTTCAGGTTTGATACTTTTAATTTTATTGAATTATTCTTTGATTTTATGGATACATTATGTTTGTGGATGGGAAATTTTTTGTTGATGATGTTTCTCATGGTGGTTGTTTTTGTCTTATTATTTCAGCCCAAATTTAACTGCTGACATGACCAGGAGTAGGACAATATTGCCCCTGCTATAAATATGCCCTTTGATCATCAACCCTCATTCAGTAGCAGCACTGTCCTGAAGATTGGAGAACCACACTTATCACACCTGTCTTTAAGAATGCTACCATTAAAAAAAATTTTCCGACCAATTTCCTTCACAAGTGTCATCTGCAACTAGTGCAAGATCCTGCATATTGGGCATCAGTAGCCAAACATGCACTAAAACAACATCATATAGCCCTGAACAAAAATGGGCTTCAGATTTTGGGTTTCTCAGAAGGTGAAACCCAACCCTTTGGCCCAATCACTAAAATCAGTGAACTCCCCACATGACTTTCAGGCAGGGAAACTGGTAGACCTTGTGGCCTGCTTCACAAGTTGTCCCATTATGGGATCACCGGTAGAAAAACACATGGATCAAGAGTTCCGAGAGATCAAACCCCAAATGTCCCCTGTTAAAGGTATGAAGTCAAAATTTTTCCCCTGGGACTCAGAGGGGCCTTTAAAGGGAGGGTTCTTGGCCCAGAATTGTTTGTCCTATACATCAGTGACCTAGCTGCCACAACAGCCTACCTCCAGACTGAGATTGTTTGAAGATGACCCATCTGTCAGTGCCCCATCTCCACAGCTGAAGATCAAACAATACTCCAAAATGATCTAAACAATTTCTGTATGGGTAATGAGAAAGGGAGATGGAACATGTGCTTCTACCCCGGGCAGATGTGACATCCTAAGTGTTCTAAAACAAGAGGAAAAAACTACCATGCTCTGCATGGCCGATGCTCAAGTCAGTAACAGTACTCACTTCTTTGGGTTTCACACTGACCTCAGACGCCACCTGGGGGAAACATCAACATCACCAACAAAGCAAGCAGGACCCTGGGGGTTTTGGGAAGAACCCCCGAAGATCAGCACCTCTTTAATAAAAGGCAAGGCCTACAAGGCAGTTGTCACACCAGTCCTGGAATAGCAAGCTCTATCTGGCACCCAAACAACAACCTAACAAGCCAGAGTCTTTTACAGCAAAAGGGAGTGGTGGAAACCCCCAGAGATGCTGCAGGATATCCAGTGTCAAAAAAACATTGGGTGACTGGCTGACCATATCTCCAACATAGGTGCAGGAAAGCAAGACTGGTGAACTTTTATAACTTCCACCATCACCCTGGCTCCATAGCCACTGACACCAAAATGAATAACCCGGTGACTATTCCCCGTATCACAGGAGCCCATCATTCCCATTTCCCTTTTTATACCCAAATGCCCTCCGTCAAGTGTCATACTGACTACAGGAAATTTTTCTTTTTTCCCCCCGCAATAAAAGGTGGAAGACCTCACTGAGGATGTTTCCTGGTTTTCCCACCCTTTAGACTTTTTGTTACGTTCTTTCCAAAAAACTTAACCTTTTTGGGTATGCCATGGCCCCCCCCGTAAGTAGTGTTGGGGTGATGGCTAGGGTTTCCAAGGGCAGGGGTTTTCCCCCCCGGGAAGCAGCTGGATTGGGCCAGGGTTTGGGGATGTGACTACACCCAAAATTCAATTTGTTTCATGTTTGTAAGAGTTTTTTTTTTTTTAGTGCCGTGCTGTTTGGTGTGCTTTCTCTTGAAACATTCAAGGTGCAGTTTCTTTTTTACTTTAGGAGGGGGTATGGTGTTTTTGACTTTTTGTTAAATGTTGTTGTTTTGGGCTGAAATATGAGTAGCCAGTCCCGGGAAATGCTCCCAAAAGGGTTAAAATGCATAATTACAAACCAATTGTATGTAATGCCCACAAAAAAGGGAAATTGCATGCCGTATCTGGATCTAATAACCCTAATACTTTTCCAACATTATGTGTATTTTTTAACTGAAGAGAAAGTTTAAGGTTTTAATGTCAAGTCTTAGATGTCGCAAGCGGTGTTCGCATTTTAAGATTCTGCCCGTAAAACCCAAAACCAACAATCAATTTGTTGAATGTAGCACTGTGTTTAAATATATGTTTTTACATTTTTAGTTGAAGAGGAAAAATGAATCCCTTCCCAAAAAATTATTGCACGTTTAAAATCACATTTTTGGAAAAATGTAACTTTGCTGTAAGTGATGTTTGGGCACTTTGTTTTAGTTTTTTGTGCTTGTCAAAAAAAAGAAAAAAAAATTCCCCAAAACTGATTTCCAGTGTGTCTGTTACCTACGCTAGAATGTCTGAATGGAGGAAAGGATGAAAAATTTTTGTTTTTTGTTTTTTTCAGAAAGAAAAGGTAAAATATTTAATTATGTCGGGGTGTTTAGGTATTGCGACAAAACAGTACATGTCAATATTTTTGGGAAGAAGTCAGGCTTTCAATAAAATTTTTTTGAAAATACTTTTTGGGGGACATCCTTAATCCCGTTTTTTAAAATGGTTGGGGAAAAAAAAAATAATTTACCAGCCATACAGTAGCACTTTTTTGTCGCAATCCCCCACATTTCCCACATAATACACTTTCCCTCTTTTTAAAACTTGTTTTTTCAAAAAAATAAAAAAGTGGTTTTCTTCCCCTTTTAATGATGAAACCCAAATAGTAAACCCTTTCTAAAAACCTAATTCTTTTAATTTATTTTATACTTTTTTTTAAAATACTGGTCCTCTTTTTAAAGCACAAATTTTTGGGACTTAGTCAAAATAAAAATTAATTTAATTAAAAATGAACCAAATTTTTAAAAAAAAAAAACGGCCCCCCCCCCCCCCCCCCCCCACCCCCCCCCCCCCCCCCCCCCCCCCCCCCAAAAAAAAAAAAAAGGGGCATTACAAAATTTAAAATTTTTCCCCTTTTTTTAAAAAATTTTTCGAACAAAATTTACAAAAAATTTAACAAAAAAAGTTTTACCAAAGATTTTCCCCGAACACGATTTCATTTGTCAATCAGGATATTACGTAAGCCCACCCTTTAAGCCACAAAACAGACTTGTACGTTTTCTTTTTCGGAATTACGTAAGCCCACCCTTTAAGCCACAAAACAGACCTTTTACGTTTTAAGTCGTAAAGGGTATACGTAAAACCCACCCTTTAAACCAAACACAGAAATTTGTACGTTTTAATTTTTTTAAAGGGTATTACGTAAGCCTTTCCTTGAAGCCCAAACACAGACGTACGATTTTTTATTTTCGTCAGGAAATTTGTAACCCTTTCCCCTTTAAGCCCCACACAGACTTGTTAAAGGGTTCATTTTGTAGGAAAATTTCGTAAGCCTTTCCTTTAAACCCAAAAAACAGCTTTTACGGTTTTTATTTTTGTCAGGATTACGTAAACCTACCTTGAAGCCACACACAGACTTGTACGTTTTCATTTTCGTCAGGATATTACGTAAGGGCCCACCTTGAAGCCACACACAGACTTGGAAGTTTTCATTTTCGTAAGGGAAATTTCGTAAGCCTCCCTTTAAGCCAAAACCCAGACTTTTCTTTTCATTTTCGTCAGGTATTACGTAAGCCTACCCTTTAACCCCACACAGACTTGACGTTTTTATTTTGTCAGGAATTACAAGGGCCCACCTTGAAAACCACCAAAAGAATTGTAAGTTTTTATTTTTGGAGGAAGGAGCCCGGGCGGGTGACCCAAAAGAAGGGAAAAATATTTATGTAGGTC
>JABMCL010001974.1:2500-22500 GCA_018857735.1 Alviniconcha marisindica
CGTGCGCTGTGGAGTGTCTGTACTTGCACGTGTTGCGCATGATACTGTGCTACTCCCATTGAATTTCATTGCATGCACATGGTACTGTGCTACTTCCGCTGAGTTTTATTACATGCATTTGACACTGTGCATCTGTTTGCTGTTATTACGTACGCGCCAGTGCTGCTTCTGTTCAGCGTCACGCACTTAGTACTGTTTATGTTCAGCGTCACAAAGTTAATACTGTTTCTGTTCAGCGTCACACACTTAGTGCTGTTTATGTGTCAGCGTCACAAAGTTAATACTGTTTCTGTTCAGCGTCATACACTTAATACTGTTTCTGTTCAGCGTCATACTCTTAATACTGTTTCTGTTCAGCGTCAGAAATTTATTGTACTGTTTCTGTTTGGGTCACCAACTTATTGTACTGTTTTTGTTCGGTGTCACGAACTTATTGTACTCTTTCTCTTCTGTTCGGCGTCACAATCTTACGATATTGTTTGTTCGGCGTCACAAACTTATTATTACTGTTTTTGTTCGGCATCACAAACTTATACTGTTTCTGTTCGGTGTCACAAACTTATATTATTATACTATTTTCGTTCAGCGTCACAGACCTATTGTACTGTACTCTTGCGGAAGACTAGTAGAACATCACTGCTTGGTCATTTCGCTGTTTTTTTGCAGAAGACTAGTAGAACATCACTGCTTACTCAGTACGCTGTGTTGTTGTAGGAGACTAGTAGAACACCACTGCTTGCTCATTACGCTGTGTTGTAGAAGACTAGTAGAACTGAGATACAGTCAACCGATTTCCACAAACACTGAGCTTTTTTCCATGGTGCTCGCACACAAGGATCAACTTCGCAAGCACGTGTCGGCTTCAGCGCAGCGGATACGATTATTATAACAATCAGTCGGCAATAGCGATCATTTCTGACTGTGGGAATTCGTTAATTAATCACGCTTCAGGGGCTGTGAACCAGGCGTGCTTGGGTGTCGTATTTCATCATCCAATACATTGGTATTAACGCTGTGGAAGACTGGTCGTGTCATCTGTCACCCTGATAAAGCCGTCATGGTTGGCTGGGCGTAGATTTATATATATTTTTTTATATATATTATTTTTTTTGCCTTTCCATTATAAGCTCAGATGAGTTTGATCAAATCTACACAGCAGAGTTGCAGTACTGTTCATTTTCAACATTGTGAGTGTATTTGATGAAGGCGTTTCTGTTGTCGACGATTAAGGGGTGAGTCCGCTTGGACTTTGAGTTTGAGCATACCATAATTTATGTGACATCGCCTAGGTCTGTGTAAAAGAGTGCGTGCGATGTCCGCACAATAATTACAGCTGCATGGCCTCTGGGCAAAATGAATAATCCCCTAATCCGTAATAGGTGCATACAACTACGCTGACCTGAGGAGCCTAATTGTTTGTTTGTTTGTGGGATCTGAAGGCGGAAAATGGAATAAAGGCACACGATTCTCTCTCTCTCTCTCTCTCTCTCTCTCTCTCTCTCCTCTCTCCTCCCCCCCCCCCTTCTCCCCCCCACCCACCTCTCACCCCTCTCTCTCCAAATGAAACGCTGAAAAGAAAAAGAAGCACCAATATCGTGTGTGCCTTTACACCCCCCCCACCCTCCCCGTCAGGAAAAGATGGAGGGAAAAGAGATGGCAGAAGAGATTTTTCGAAGCTGCGCCACACAAATCAGACAGACATTGTTTTTGCTTGGATTCCAACACTGATACTCTCACAACGCCAAAGTATTCCAAAAGAAAAACAAAAAGAAAAGTTTCCGTATCAGCTATCTTTCTCGCAACTTTCAACCAGACGCTTGAGCGATTAAAGAGAGAGAGAGAGAGAGAGGGGGGAAGAAGAAGAAGAAGAATGGAGAGAAACAGTGAGAATAAGAACACAGACAATGGATTCTGCATGTGCGCCGAAACACGAAGCAACATTCTTTTCAAACAGAGATTGACGGCTCCTTCGAAAATAGAAAATAAAAACAGTTAAAAAAATAAAAATAAAAATAATCTCGGAGACATGTTGAAAGCGGTTAAAAAAAAAAAGCAAAGAAAAAAAAAAGCAACAACAGATAATGTCAAGAATAAGGAAAAGCCGCTGACATGATGAACAAATTACTTGCTAATTGTCTTCACTAAATTTTAAAATGTGTTCGAAAAGACATATTGACCGTTATGATTGAATCCTCTGGTTGTGGTTTAGTGGTGCAGATTTCAATTCTCTTACACTACAGTTCAGAAGTTCCAGCCTCAAGTCGGAAAGCCCTCGAAAGAGGTTAAAAAACCCATGTCTGCTCTAGTGGCATGAAGCTGAACCAGCAGCATGATTTTGCTTCTTACCAGCCTGCTTCCAAGGTCGACATGACGTAACCGCGGCGGATGAAATCAGGAACTGAAAATATACATATAAAATTGTACCGGCTTTAGTGTTTGTACTGTAGCGACTTTGTTCTTTTGTTCAACCCCTTTTCGAATACGTACAAAATTGTATGGACTTTAGTGTTTGTGCTGTAGCGACTTTGTTCTTTTGTTCAACCCCTTTTCGAATACGTACAAAATTGTACCGGCTTTAGTGTTTGTGCTATAGCGACTTTGTTCTTTTGTTCAACCCTTTTTCGAATACGTACAAAATTGTACCGGCTTTAGTGTTTGTGCTATAGCGACTTTGTTCTTTTGTTCAACCCCTTTTCGAATACGTACAAAATTGTATGGACTTTAGTGTTTGTGCTATAGCGACTTTGTTCTTTTGTTCAACCCCTTTTCGAATACGTACAAAACTGTATGGACTTTAGTGTTTGTGCTATAGCGACTTTGTTCTTTCGTTCAACCCCTTTTCGAACAGACAGCACATATTGCGCCCACAGAATGGAAGGGGTTACAATTACAAGTGCGCATGGAAATGCTGGTCCTGGCCATTCATTAGCGCTAAGTGAACTGATTGGCCTGTCATTACTTCGCCAGTTCGCGTGCCCACTGGCAGGAAATCCCACGACCCCTCCCCGGCGTGCACTCGATCAGTGGAATACTTTGAACTGGCGGTACTGGTGGACATAATGCGCACATACCTGCATTATGCTATTCCCTTCCTGGGGTAGCAGCAAGCAAGGGGTTAATAGAGTTTGTACTGTAGAGAGGTAAAGAAGCGTGTAAAATAATAATAAAAGAAAACGTATTGACTTGCTTGGCGTCAGTTTGACTTCATCACTCGGACAGCTGACCGATCGTTTATGATGAAGTTGTCAAGCAGCCCCCTCCCCCTCCAACACACAGACACACGCACGCACGCACGCACGCGCGCATACTCACGCACGCACGCACGCACACATCCCCCTACCTCCGCCCTCACTACAGTCTCCAGTAAGAGGAAAATGTTCTGACTTCGCTTCATCTCTTCGCAACCTACATGACAAAAGCGAATGCGTGCAATGTGTTGCTCTATAAACTGACGAAAATGCACATGGCCATATTCTTGCTTCGTGAAAATACACGCTAATTTCTCGCGTTGAGACGGATCTGGCACGCTTGGCTTTGCATTCACGTCTAACAGAAGCCTAATGTTATGAAAGGTCATCAGAATATTGCCCAGGAAATTGACTCTAACGGGTTACTTCCCAAGTGTATTTATCATCGTGAAAGGTTATCGGAAAGATGGCTTCCTTGTGTGTGTGTGTCTGAACACCCCTCTCTGTGGCAAAATGCATCGCCCTGCCGACCACCCAATCTTCCCAAAGGTCACCAGACAGATTATATCTTTAAATACTATGTGCATGATTCAGTGTCACGTGTTGTGGATGTTTCCGAGACACAGCATCCCTGCCCCACCCCCAACCCCACACCTTCACCCATATCCCCTTTTAGTTATCAAAAAATATACCTCATGTCAGAAAGGCGCGTGTACAATTGTTTGAGGTCACGTTTCTCGTATGCAAACTCCTTCTCTTGTTGAGCATCGTGCTTCATCTTTGACGACGTTGATGCAGACGTGTGAAGCAGCGAGGTCAGTGTGTTGTTTTCCAGTTTGCTCTCCAGGTTGGGTGTGTGTCTGGCGGTGGGAAGTATCCTACGACAGTTGAAAAGTGATAAGAGAGAAAGGGATAGTTCCAATCCATACTGCCCTGACGATTTCTCGGTCTAGAATTCCACCAAGGACATAGCTCCTGTGTCTAGCTCCTATAGCCGCTCCAGCTGTTGGCGCTGCTCACCTCGGCCTCAGAAACTGCAGTCTCAGCTTCTCTTCAGCTTTGGAGTATTAAGTGCAATGGGCCCGACAGGGGCTGTAGTCGTGAGCCCATTGGGCCCAGCGGTAAGGCGTGAGACGTTAGGCTGGTAAGCAGACTGACGTGGGTTCTATTCCGCTTCAGCTGTCCCTATTCTTCAACGTCGTGGTTCATGGACTCTGTCGGATTGTGACTTTGTTCCTCCACAGTGAATGCAACATTAAAATGGCTGTCGTCGCTGCCCACCTCAACGCAGGAGTCATTCTGTAGGCGGCAATGTAGGCATAGCCCCCCCCCCCCCCCCCCCCTTCTTGCCCGTAGCTCTCCGGAGACAACTCGACATTAAACAAGTCGAACGAAAGGATAGTATTTGTTTTACGTTTGTCTGCCTGCCCCGCCCTTCTCCACAAAACGTGAGTGGAGTGTGTAGTTTCTCTTATTCAGTCGAGCTGTATGAAGGTGTATTCTACATCAAGCAGTGTGTCCTTATTTTGCCTAACAAACATCGACTTTGTATGTTGAACAAGACAAGCTAACTTGTTTGGTCTTGTTCTTTTTTCTTCCTCGTTCTCTTTCCTTCTTTTTTGGCTTTTTTCTTTTTTCTTTCTTCTTCTTCTTCTTCTTCTTCTTCTTCTTCTCTCTCTCTCTCTCTCCTCTCTCTCTCTCTCTCTCTCTCTCTCTCTCTCTCTCTCTCTCTCTCTCTCTCTCTCCTTTTTTTCCCTTTCATTTTCTTTAGCTGCATGGCATTGTGTTTTGAGCAAGGGTTGTCTGTTGTGGCTTGAGGTCGTTGGTCTACACTCGTTTGGTTCTCAGCAGGAAAAGAATCGATTTTACGACGTGCGTCACGTGCAGCCTGTAGCCTTGTGTCCCGCCCTGTCTCACCTCCCTCCATTCAGTCTCATTTGTCACAGGTCGATGTGGACTGAGATCCAGCTGTATCTATATAATTATATGCTAATGGTACACGCACATTCACAGCATTAATTTGCTTAAAAAAATAAAATAAAAGTATTGGTGTGTGTGTGTGTGTGTGTGTGTGTGTGTGTGTGTGTGTGTGTGTGTGTGTGTGTTTAATAAATATTATAGTGTTTTATTGTTGAAGCTGTATTTTATTGTTTTTGTTTGCTTGTGTTGTCTGTTGTTTTGTTGTTGTTTTTGGTGTGTGTGTGTGTGTGTGTGTGTGTGTGTGTGTGTGTGTGTGGTGTGTGTGTGTGTGTGTGTGGCTTTTTCCTCCCTAGCACTTGTTAGAAGAAATATGAACCTATTTCGGAATACAATAGATCTGCGACGGTGCTTCAGTGCTCGGTACAGGCAGGTTTTGACCAGGTCATGGCAGCTCCACCCTGCCTGACCCACTCGGCGTGCTTGTGAATAGGGGGCAGCTTTGTTTGTATCGTGAACAGACATACGAGTAGGAAATGAATATAGTTATGGACGACACTGCTGGATTATTCATTTCCTGGCCCAACAAAGCAAAAACAAACAAAAAGGGTTTACAGAAGCAGACTGTTATTGTAACAAGTGGACCACACAGAACAGTGCCGTCATTGTTTCGCGAGTGGATGCTTATCAGTTTGACACAGAGCTGTTTTGGACAGTTGATTGGCTTAGTGATTTCCTGAATTTTGTTTTGCCGCACACTTGAACAGCGTGGACTTTGGGACTTGTGTCTCTTTGTAGAAGATTTTTCGCTTACCGGATGCGTTGGAAGCTGAACTTAGCTTAGTGTGTATATTATATAATATATATGTATTGAACGTTAGCAGTCATTCTTGTTTCATATTTTTATATGTATTGATAGTTTCTCCCCCATCTAGCCCACGCGGTAGGCAGTTGAGTGGATGTTAAAGACGGTTATTTAGTAAATATTTATAGGGCGTTGCTGCATTATTATAACAGGTGTCTTGGCGGCCAGGGCATAATACTGTGTTTCTATGGGCCTGCTGGAATGGAAATTAATGTGCACGACTGCATGGCAAGGGTGTGATTCGGAAGTTAGTGCTGGCTGGGAAATTAACCTCATCATCAGTGGCACTAAAACATTTTCCAAACAGCACGTGCGGTAGTGGCATCCGTCAGGATTTTAAACGGACACAGCGAAATTTCTCTTTTCAGCTTACTGTCTGTTCTTTTTGTCTCCTTTCTATACCCGCATCAGTTCTTTTTGTCTCCTTTCTATACCCGCATTAATAACGTACAGCAGTAGTCCCGTTGTAGATGTAGTCGCTGTGGGAGCGAGCGCTCTGTCCCGTTTAAAATTCATGAGGGGAGAGAATTGTCTTCATTGAACTCTACAAAAACGGGCCGGTGTCTTTTATGTGCACAGAGAGAGCTTAGCCTTGGCTCGAACTTGTTGCGGTGTTTCCTATTCTGGAACAATCATAACATAGGGGATGTGTGCGTGTGTGATTTGGAGGCTATTCTTGGCTGACAATATTTCATATAAAATATTGTGAAACAGCATCCGTTGGTGAAAGGAGTCCACAGAGGGGTTGCCATGCACACACACACACACACACACACACACACACACACACACACACACACACACACACACACACATTCTCTCTCTGTGTCTCTGTCTGTCTGTCTGTCTCTCTGTCTGTGTCTCTGTGTCTCTGTCTCTGTCTGTCTGTCTGTCTGTCTCTCTCTCTCTCTCTCTCTCTCTCTCTCTCTCTCTCTCTCTCTCTCTCTCCTCTCCTCTCCCTCCTCCTTCCTCCTCCTCGCTCCCTCCTGCACCCTGCACAGGATGTGGGCCAATGTACCAGAAAGCGTCCACCACAAATTCCTTGTGTGAGCGAGGCCCTCCACTATAGCCTTAACCTCTAGAGTGCGTAATAGCTGGTAGTGCTCCAGTGTTGGTCCACCATAATCACTCGGTGTGGCAGTGCACGTTTATAAAATAACTATACAAAGAATAGCACACACACAAGCACACACACGCACGCATGCACACACACGCACGCACACACATGCACGCACGCACGCAACACAACGCACGCACGCACGCACGAACGGACACACATTACACTACACTATACCACACCACACCACACACACACACACACATACGCACACACCACGCACACACACACCACGCCACACCATGCACACACACACACACCCACACCACACCACACCACACCACACACACACACACACACACACACACACAACACAACACAACACAACACAACACAACACAACACAACACAAAACACACACACACACACACACACACACACACACACACACACACACACACACACACACACACACACATACATAACGTTGCATTATGTGTGTAAAAAGAAAAGAAATGCACGGCAGTTGACTGGGATTGTCTAATTACGACGACAGCCGTGCCCATGTGGCATTTTGATTTGGGAAGGGCGGAGGGGGGGTTGGGGCGGGGGGGGGGGGGGGGGGGGGGGGGGGGGGGCGGTGCTGTCTTGTATATACCCCCCTCCGTCGCTGCCGGCATGGCGGCATGGTCCATGCACGGGCTACACGGACGACTGGCGTTGCTGGGGTTTGGCTGGCACCGAGTATGGGTTACAGCGGCAGGCCGGGCCACTTCGGCGCGGTCCTGTTTTGAAGCTTGGCGCTAGCAATGCGCAGGCCGTGTTGAGAGAACGGGAGGGGGACATGTCAGCCAACGCCGCACCGAGACACGGGGACATGCAACTCGACTCCTCTGCTGTGCATGTTGCAGCACGGAGGCTGCTGCGTGGCGCGGCTGTGGGTTACAGTTGCTGCTCCTTTTTCCTGGGAGTGACGAGTAGTCCGCCGTCTGCCCCGTGTCCCGTTACGGCGAAAGTCCGACTCAACAGGGTGTGGAAGTGTGGGTTGTGACCAAGTTCGGTAACGATACGGCTCAGTGAGGTGTGGACGTGTGTATTTAACTGTGACCAAGTGAGGTAACGATAGGGCTCAGTGAGGTGTGGAAGTGTGTATTTAACTGTGACCAAATGAGGTAACGATAGCGTTCAGTAAGGTGTGGAAATGTGTATTTCATTGTGACAAAGTGAGGTAACGATAGGGCTCAGTGAGGTGTGGACGTGTGTATTTAACTGTGACTAAGTGAGGTAACGATAGCGTTCAGTAAGGTGTGGAAGTGTTAATTTCATTGTGACCAAGTGAGGTAACGATAGGGCTCAGTGAGGTGTGGAAGTGTGTATTTAACTGTGACCAAGTGAGGTAACGATAGGGCTCAGCAAGGTGTGGACGTGTGTATTTCAGTGTGACCAAGTGAGGTAGCGACAGGGCTCAGTGAGGTTTGGAAGTGTGTATTTAACTGTGACCAAGTGAGGTAACGATAGGGCTCAGCAAGGTGTGGAAGTGTGTATTTAACTGTGACCAAGTGAGGTAACGATAGGGCTCAGTAACGTGTGGAAGTGTGTATTTAACTGTGACCAAATGTGGTGACTATACGGCTCAGTAAGGTGTGGAAGTGTGGATTGTGACCAAGTGTGGTAACTATTAGACGCAGTAAGGTGTGGAAGTGTGTATTTAATTGTGGCCAAGTGTGGTAACGATACGACTCAGTAAGGTGTGAAAGTGTGTATTTAATTTGTGACCAAGTGTTATAACGACACGACTCTGGTCTGGAAGTGTGCATTGTGACTAAGTGTGGTATTGGTACGACTTAGTAATGTGTGGAAGTGTGTATTTAATTATGACCAAGTGAGGTAACGATACGACTCAGTAAGGTGGGGAAGTGTGCATTTAATTGTGACCAGGTGAGGCAACAATACGAGTCAGTAAGGTGTGGAAGTGTGTATTGTGACCGTGTGGCAACGATACGATGCTCCACACTCACTGACTGTAGCTGCATGGCTGTTGTCAGGTCTCTGGTGTGGTCAAAATAATGAGGATATGATGTGTGTCTGCACTGGAGACTGCTATGAAACGTTTCTGTGCTCATGTGAGGGTGGTGTCGTTTTGCGTTGAAAGGTTGAGAGCAAGCCAGATTATGATATGTTTGCATCGAAGGTTGCGTTGGGACTCAGCACTCTATGGCTGTTTGTGTTGGACGTTGTGACCAACGGGCTTATGCGTTTGAGCGTTATAATCAAGAGGAGCTATGCCCGTGTGAGTGGAGGGTTTGTCCTCGTATCACACAAGGTGACCAAGCGAGGAAATGGGGGATTTTATGTTTTGATATATTTGTTGTTGGTGTTGTGCTTGTATCAAGATGGTCACACAGTGAGGCTGTCTGTCAGTGTTGAAGAATGTGACCGGCAAATAAGGTTGCATTGTTGTTTGCATTCCGGGTTGTTGTGGGGATTTATTTTTATTTTTTAAACAAATGCGGATAAGGCGATACATTTTCTGCATGCGCTGAGGTTATAGCTTTGATAATTTACTGTGGCCAAGCGATAACAGACTATGCTTTGCGCTGAAATGTGCTGCAGGAATTTCCTGTCACGCTGCAATTTGCATGCATGCTTGGTCAAGGGCCCGTGGAGTGAGCGGATGGAAGTGAAACCTGTTGAAGAATACATGCTTAGTTAGTTGGCGATTTGAGCCCAGTCAGCCACGTAGGGATATATCAGGACTAATATGGTCTGATGGGATGATAGTTGTTGTGTCGTGACAAGGTGCATTGTGAGGTGATGACCTCCTTCGCCTTCGCGGAATCGCATTCTGTGTGTCGTTACAGGTCACGGACAGACAGTTGGTTTTAACGCCCAGTCAACCGTTTGGTATGTCAAGGACGACCGGCTGATGTCACGGACATGTTGCTGTGTGTCGGTTGGTGTCAACGGAGTTGATGCCTGCCGTTTAGGGTTGCAAGCCTCATTATTGTCAGCATTAGGAGTAGCAGTGATACTAATAGCTTACTGCAGCAGCTGTAGTAGTAGCAGCATCAGCAGCATTAGCATTTGGCTGGACCTGACTGTCGGTCTGGCACTAAGTAGCGGCAAGTTAGTTAGTAATTTGATTTTAACATCCTGTCGACTGCACCGGGTCACCACAGGACAATACGCAGCGGAAACAGCGACAGGACAGTAGGTTTGACACTAAGAATTACTGTCTAGGTTCTGTGCGATTGCGTAGCACGTGCGTGTTTGATGATCACGAGTTTCTGCATGGTTACAGCAGCGTGTTTGAAGATCACGAATTTCTGCATGGTTATAGCAGCGTGTTTGAAGATCACGAGTTTCTGCATGGTTATAGCAGCGTGTTTGAAGATCACGAGTTTCTGCATGGTTATAGCAGCGTGTTTGAAGATCACGAGTTTCTGCATGGTTATAGCAGCGTGTTTGAAGATCACGAATTTTTCCATGGTTATAGCAGCGTGTTTGAAGATCACGAATTTTTCCATGGTTATAGCAGCGTGTTTGAAGATCACGAGTTTCTGCATGGTTATAGCAGCGTGTTTGAAGATCACGAGTTTCTGCATGGTTATAGCAGCGTGTTTGAAGATCACGAGTTTCTGCATGGTTATAGCAGCGTGTTTGAAGATCACGAATTTTTCCATGGTTATAGCAGCGTGTTTGAAGATCACGAATTTTTCCATGGTTATAGCAGCGTGTTTGAAGATCACGAGTTTCTGCATGGTTATAGCAGCGTGTTTGAAGATCACGAGTTTCTGCATGGTTATAGCAGCGTGTTTGAAGATCACGAATTTTTTCATGGTTATAGCAGCGTGTTTGAAGATCACGAATTTTTCCATGGTTATAGCAGCGTGTCTGAGGATCACGAATTTTTCCATGGTTATAGCAGCATGGTGGCAACAGCTTGTGGAGTGAGCATAATCAGACGTAAACCTATTGACTCTGTGCAGTTTCATTGCGGTCGTTTTTCCCTCATGCATTAATGCATTTGTGGATTCGATTGGGAAATCGACCTCGCCACAACAGATCGCAAGGTACATGTGAGATGATGATGATGATGTGGGGGGGGGGGGGGGGGGGGGGGGGGGGGGGGGGGGTGGTGATGTATGTGTGGGTGTGGGTGTGTGCATGTTGTAATATGCATGTGTCAGTGCATGGAAAATACGTTGAGGAGGAAATTTCAAAGTTCACACAGAAGAGTCCTCGAAAGCGGAGGAAACAGGGCCAGTGTGCATTGTTGGACTTTATCGTTTCGTAGCATGGATGGTAACATTGCAGACACTTTCATTCACTCGTCTAAGTCTGCATCTGTTTTTGTTTTGCCCACACACACCCCGAAAAACTGCTGTCGTTGCAAAAGATGGTAGTGTGTGTCGCAAGAAGCTATTGCTCAGTGACTATACTGTCCACAAGATGGACAGCGGCGTGAGGCGTTTTAGTGTTCCTCAACGCAAAATCACACGACGGTTTCAGCATGTGTATATAAGCCACAGCTTCATTACTCTGTCATACAACATAAGCCACAGCTTCATTACTCGTGTCATACAACATAAGCCACAGCTTCATCACTGTGTCGTACAACATAAGCCACAGCTTCATTACTGTGTCGTACAACATAAGCCACAGCTTCATTACTGTGTCGTACAACATAAGCCACAGCTTCATTACTGTGACATACAACATAAGCCACAGCTTTTATTACTGTGTAATACAACATAAGCCACAGCTTCATTACTGTGTCATACAACATAAGCCACAGCTTCATTACTGTGTCGTACAACATAAGCCACAGCTTCATTACTGTGTCGTACAACATAAGCCACAGCTTCATTACTGTGTCGTACAACATAAGCCACAGCTTCATTACTGTGTCGTACAACATAAGCCACAGCTTCATTACTGTGTCGTACAACATAAGCCACAGCTTCATTGCTGTGTCGTACAAGGTAAGCCACAGCTTCATTACTATGACATACAACATAAGCCACAGTTTCATTACTGTGTAATACAACATAAGCCACGGCTTCATTACTCTGTCATACAACATAAGCCACAGCTTCATTACTGTGCCGTACAACATAAGCCACAGCTTCATTACTGTGTCGTACAACATAAGCCACAGCTTCATTACTGTGTCGTACAACATAAGCCACAGTTTCATTACTGTGTGCCGTACAACGTAAGCCACAGTTTCATTACTGTGTCGTACAGTCTGCGTTTCTCTTGTTGACTTTATTTGCACTTCCCGTCGCCTCTAACGAGTTTCCTGACATGTCGAGGCTGATAACTTCAAACGGATTCAGGAACTTCAGTGAGTACGGTCTTCTGCTCTTAAACTGCGCTGCTGACTGACCTAGTCAGATGCAAACTGGTTGCTGTGCCAAAATCCTCGTTCGACAGTTTGCCTGTTGAGTGCGTGTATCCAAGTCACTGTGGTAGCTAGGCCAAATTAGGGCCCGAAGCTCAGTGGAAGAAGTATGAATGTGCTTAGGCCGATCCGATACAGTTGTGGGCGATAGTGGTCGGCAGTTTCGCCAGGGACAGTGGATTTTTTTTTTTACACCAGCGACGAAGGTTTGGAACTGGAGTGCATTGCTTTTGTTGTTAGAGGTGTCTAACGCCCAGTTCTCTCCGGTGAAGTATTGACGTAGACCGAAATTCTGTGAGGTCTTCGTGTGTGTGGTGCGGGGAGGGCGGGGAGGGGCACCAGAATGGATGGTGCTTCGTTCTGATCAACATTGATGCGAGCCCATTTCCTTTTCTTCTTCCTTTTTTTTTTTTTTTGGTGGGGGGGTGGGGTATAGCCGCAGGACAACGTCCTTAAACGAAACGCCTTTCAAGAGAAGGGTGAGCCCAAGTGGAATCGAACCCGAGTCATCTGCTTACCAGCCGAGCGCCTTACCGCTGGGTCACATTTCTCACACAAGACTGCTCAGGTCTGTTATCCTGTTTCTATAAACATTCATGAAGGAACAACAGCTCGGACCATGGGGCACATATTACAAAGTGCTGGCGTGGCGTGTTTCCGGTTGGCACGTGCCGCTGTTGGTCCTGTCCCTGGTAGGGGGCCGTGCCGGACGGAGAAGTGCGACTGCAAAGTACAATGGTTCAGGTTGACCTCATCTTCCTGTTCGTGTGATTCTGTTGGTCTGTGGCGTTCTCACCCCGCTTCCTATTGGTTCCAGACACCAAAGTAGGCCAGGGCTGGGGCACCTGTCGGTTAATGCTGTGTCGTGTGTTTGCGTGTTTACGACGAGTTGTCTCTGAAGAGGTAGCGGCGGGGATGAGATCCCAGGAGGTGGGGAAAGAGAGAGACTATACCAAACGCAACACTGTCACCGCCTGAACGACTCCTGCATTAAGATGGGCAAGGGGCAGCAATGAGTCAGTTTAATGTTTCGTAAACTGTGAGGGGTAATGTCACAAGGCAGTGTTCATACACCACAGCCTTTGAAGAGAGAGGAGAGCCGAAGCGGAATCGAACCGAGGTCCTTCTTACCAGCCTAACGCCTTGCTGCTAGGCCACACCGGCTCACGTATTTACGCGTGGTGAAGAACTAGGTAATGAAACTTCGATCGTTTTGTTTTCTGTTCAGAGGACGTACCGGTTCACGCCACACATGTTGCAGCTTGCGTATACGATCACTATATGTTCTGTAGCACCCCCATGAGCAGCAGAAGAGAAAGCTAAATAAAGGAGAGTGTAATACACGCTGACCAGCATAGAGACCGACTCGATTTTAAGTGTCACAGAAAGAAGTGGAGACGGCTGACTCGTCGTGTTAGTCACAGTTGCTGAAGGTGGCTGACCGCTTGTTGATACCATCGGGAGTAAATTGTCAGCGGAGCACAAAATGTTCTGTACCCCGTAATCCAGGCAAGTAGAGTGTGTCGACGAACGCGAAACTGGACACTAAACACAGCGATCAGGTTCGTGACACTGGAGGACAGTAATTATACCTACCTACGTCACGAGTAAGTTATACGAATGTCAGAGTACTATATCTCCCAGCGTCAGGTACCGCGGAATTCTGCTGCAAAATGTAGGCCTTGTGTTGTAAATTCTAAACCGAACTCCAAAATGCCCCCCCCCCCCCCCCCCCCCCCCCCCATTCAAACCGCCCTTGCCCTCCCCATTTTCTCCCTCCCGTTCTCGATTTCTTTCACAGCCTCTGGACCTTGCGTCAAGATGATTGTGATGTCAGTCAGCTGCCACCGGTGTCCTCTGTCTCATAGTTGAATACCCCCCACCTCCCATACGCACACACACACACACACGCACGCACGCACGCACGCACGCACGCACGCACGCACGCACACACACACACACACACACACACACACACACACACACACACACACACACACCCCTTATTTTGCGATAGTTTGTGTCAACTCTCTACTGTGGGTGGGCTCTAGTTCTGCCAGGTGACTGAGTAATTAGTCCTTTCTGTCAACTCACCGCTTTGTGGACTTCTTCGACAGCTGTGGGCATTCGTGAGTGGAACCTTTTTTCAACGAGGATGCTTTTGACCTGGTAGAGAGAGAGAGACAACACCCAGCGCGGAAATGCTGGGTGTTTGTCTTTGCCAGCAGACTTTTGTCCAGTCATAAACGACACTTTGCAAACCTTTCCCACTGACATCTGCCGACAGGCTGCAAGCCGCTGTTCGTGTCCGCCGCGCGGATGGAAGCCATTATTTCGTTCCATGCCATGACCTTGTTGCGTGGTCCAGTGCCTGACCTCATCCAGGGTCTACAGTAGCTAGGTGAACCCATCCCGTGGCGCGCCATGGGCGGACGTCCAGGCTCTTAGTGTGATGTATTCTTCCTGTTACGAGGAAACGTGGTAAAGACTGTGTTGCGTGCATGGTATGTACGGACACTAGGTGTCTGGGGTAGGTTAAAACTAAAAGTAAAAGGACCAGCAGAAGTCCTGTTATTTTAGTTTTTGGAAAGTGACTAATCCGACAGTACCTAGTGCCTTCTGTGTGAACCCCTTTCGGCGTAGACAGGCAAGGATCAGGACGGCGTGAGAACATTCCACGAGGTATCCTTCAGCACTTGTTGTTGGTTTTGTTAACAGAGAGAAGGTGTTGACCGAAAATTTAAAATGTGCGTGAAGGGGATAAGGCGGCTGGGAGAAGCTTGTTTTAGCCACAAATCACTGTGTGTTCAGGGTTCAACGGATTATCGCGGCAGTCGGCTGTCAGAAGTTGGTTTTAACCAGAAATCACTGTGTGTTCAGGTTCAACAGATTATCGCGGCAGTCGGCTGTCAGAAGCTGGTTTTAACCAGAAATCACTGTGTGTTCAGGTTCAAGAGATTATCGCGGCTGCCGGCTGTCCGTGTTAGGATCTCCCATCCTCACCGCGTCCTCCATACTCCCAGTCCCCCCACCCACCTCCCCGCCCTCCCCCCACCCCCACGACTGCAAGATTTTTGAGGCTGTGTTATCCATTACAAGATCCGTGCCGTTGATTTTTATCCAGTGTCAGAATGTTTGGCTGTGAAAGTTTCGCTCATTCCAAGACTTTCCGCACCGGAAGAGACAGAGATATGTGAACTATTATTTGTTGTGACGTGCATTTACAGCAGCCTCCCAGAATACTGGAAAGGTTTCGACGTTGTTGCTTTCCCGTTACAATATCCACGCTGTTCATTTTTATCCAGTGTCAAAATATTGGGCTGTGAAATGTTCGCCCGTTGCAAGATTTCACAGATCAGAAGAGACCGAGAATGATAACGCCTAATTCTCTGCTATAATTATAACAAGCGACAGCCCAGTACACATCTCTTAGCTTTCGGCAGTCCTAGATGAGGTAAATGCCCCATCGGTGGTGCTGTTTATTTCCCGTAGCAGACATGGGGAATAAACAGCGCAGGAGTCTAGTTTACCTCAGAGCTCAAGAGCTGTGTGAAAGTCGAAGTGGACGTTCTGGGCTTCCCGTCCCTGATAGTCCGTATGGACTCTGTGGACGTAAAGCAACGTTAAAGAACAGAGCTCAGGAGCTGTGTGAAAGTGGAGGTGGCCGTATGGTCCGTGTGGACGTAAAGTAACATTTGAAGAAGTAGTTTACCTCTAGTTTGCTCCAGTTAGTTCACCATGCAAGGCATCTGTAGGCCGGAATCCAGGCAGCAGCCACGTGAGAGTGTATCGCGCAGCTTGGCAGCGTGAAACCCTATTATAGGCAGTTTTCCCGTCTGTCAAGGCCTCACTGCATTAGGATGCATGGGTGGGATTTTATATATATATA
Organism: Alviniconcha marisindica; assembly: GCA_018857735.1. Taxonomy (NCBI): domain Eukaryota; kingdom Metazoa; phylum Mollusca; class Gastropoda; family Provannidae; genus Alviniconcha; species Alviniconcha marisindica. The sequence continues at coordinate 18,824 of JABMCL010001974.1, forward strand.
TTTTTTAACGCCAAATCAAGCGCTTCGGTCATTTCAGGGCAAATCTGGAATAATTATGTCGTGCCGTTTCGTGCCTGCATTTAGCTTATTAAGCTGAATCGTGGTGGTCGTTAGACACTGTCGGAATAATGTCTGGTTTAACATTTCACGCACACAGGATTGTCGTGGTCTCTTAATTTAAGACTCCAGCTGTGGCATTGCCGTGATGAGTTGAGGAAGTGTTCTCGCTATGCCCACACTTTCACTGGTTGATGATCAAATTAACAGAGCTTTAATGGTGTACAGGCCTGCACTATGCTGTCAACCCGTGTATGGTTCTCTGCAGGTTTCTTTCTTTCTTTCTTTCGGTGTACTTTGGAACTCGACACGGTAAAATGGATTTTGCATCACTTAAGATGGATCAGCTGAAGGCAAATTATAGGGGCGGGAGGGGGTGGGGGGTGAGAGGAGGAGACCGAGAGACATATCAGATCATTATTTTGTTTTGTTGTTGTTGTTGTTGTTTTGTGTGTTTGTTTATTTGTGTGTGTGTTTGTCTGTGTGTGTGAGTGTGAGTGTGTGTGTTTTACTAGGTTCAAAGTACTAACCATATTGCCACGCAGAATTGGGAAGAAGAATCCTGTGAATTAACGATAATGGACAAACAGCTTAAGCAATACCGCTCATTATCAGAATGGCCATACTCTCCTGCCAGTGTTCTCAGCATTTTAGTAGACATACCGCGATCATCAAAGTCCTCATTATTCATTGAAGCGCAGTCGTCGGAATCCTCATTCTAGTCTTGCCGACCACAATCGCCGCGTTTCCATGGAACCGGGGAGAGGAAATAGTTATCCCTGCCAGTGATGTATGGCGTCGAGCGTGGACGCGTGCTGCATCTCCCGCCTTTGGTGACGACAGTTGTCGAACTTTGCGTGCGTGCGTGCGTGCGTGCGTGCGTGCGTGCGTGCGTGCGTGCGTGCGTGCGTGTGTGTGTGTGTGTGTGTGTGTGTGTGTGTGTGTGTGGTGTGTGTGTGTCGGTGTGTGTGTGTGTGTGTGTGTGTGTGTGTGTGTGTGTGTGTGTGTGTGTGTTTCGTTTTTGTTTTTGTTTTTTGTTTGTTTATTTGTTTTTGTTGTGTGTGTGTCTTAGTTTTTTTGTTTTTTGTGTTGTTGTTTTTTGTTTTTTTGGGGGGCGGGGGTTGTTGTTGTTGTGTTGGTTGTGTTTGTGTGTGTGTGTGTGTGTGTGTGTGTGTGTGTGTGTGTGTGTGTGTGTGTGTGTGTGTGTGTGTGTGCTCTTTCTTCTTCTTCTTCTTCTTCTTCTTCTTCTTTGCGTTGTTTTTAATGGACCCCAGAGTAGCTTTCTTGGCGACGAGACTGACCCTGTTTGTTGGTTTGGCTGTGTGCACAAAATGGAGGGAAAAGAAAAAACGTGCTTGAAATCGTCACTATCACCAGTCCGCCTTGTTCAAGTTCCCAGTGGATTTGTGTTTTACAGTTGCTGGTGCTGGTGCTCATGATTGTCTGCTATCCGAAAACATGTTGGCTGTTGAAATGTTTCGGTAAATGTGTCAAGTAAATGAATGAGTAGGCTGATGCTGAAATACTTAAAATATGCTCACAGGGCCAGGAAATCACAAAGTTTCCCAGCTCAGATGAGCGACTGCTGGCTTTCTGTGACGGACGAAACCTAAATGTGATCTGCCGTCGTCATTTCTGTAATGTAAATGAATAGTCGTCGGTCGATCTCTGCACAACAGCATGCTGCAGAGTTGACTCGCTTACCTTCACCTGTCAGGAAACGCGGTCACAAACTGTTGACGCTTCCAGGTGAAACCGTCGCCATGGAAACCAGAAGATACTGTCGGAAGCAGTCATCGGAAGAGTCGTTTTGTGAAGAGAGGGAGAGAGCAGTGATTCTCTGAAGCGCCTCGACAGTTTTCTGTCATGTCAGGGCTGAAATAATCCCCTTCCCTATCCGTATACTGTTACCTCCCCCCCCCCCCCACCCTCTCTCTCTTTCTGTCCCTCTTTCCCTCCCTCCCTCTTCCTCTCTCTCTCCACCGACAATACCCCACCCACCCCATCGCCGTTACCCACTCCGTCCCGTATCTCTCCAATAGCCTGTATTCACTCCCCTGGGCCGAGTCCACTTGGCTCCCATCGTGTCCTTGCTACCCGGTGCGCGAACGAGGATACAGTGCAAAACCGGAAGATAGAAGCAGTATGGATCTACGCCTGTGTGTTTTAGTTTCGCTGGAGTTTTATTAGCCTGCCCTCAGTCGAAAACGATGTTGCTGTGCCGTTTTATATATATTTTTGTTTCTGTCTTTGTGGGATCCGTTTGAGGACTTTGCTGGTGTTAGACAAAGGGAAAGCTGTTGTCTTTGTAGGATCCGTTTGAGGACTTTGCTGGTGTTAGACTAACGGAAAGCTGTTGTCTTTGTGGGATGCGTTTGAGGACTTTGCTGGTGTTGGACTAAGGGAAAGCTGTTGTCTTTGTGGGATCCGTTTGAGGACAAAGGGAAAGCTGTTCTCTTTGTAGGATCCGTTTGAGGACTTTGCTGATGTTAGACTAAGGGAAAGCTATTGTCTTTGTGGGATCCGTTTGAGGATTTTGCTGGTGTTAGATTAAGGGAATGCTGTTGGCCTGTGACTATTTGGATCAGACGGGGAGGGTTATGTATGGAACAGCTAGAGCAGCACTTCTTCCTGAACAATATATGCGCTTGCGTGCCTGAAACAGCTCACTGAAGAAGTCGCATGCCCTTCAGAAGTATGCACGGGCTTCCTTTCGTGCTTCCAGGATTTTTCCACCGGCCACAGATGAATGCGGTCACGTCCATGTTTCGTGACTGTGTTTGCGGACCCTTCCCCTTCGCCCCACTTCAACCTCCCTTGCTCTTCTTCAGTTCTCTGGCGTGTGTAACTTGAGCTGTTGCGCAGGTGAAGTGACGATAACAGTGCAGTGAATCTGTGGTAATGATCGCGCGCGCGCACGCACACACACACGTAACGTAGTTTTTTGTTTCTTCCGTCACCTCATCCGCAGCCCCCACCCCTCGACTCCCACCCCACATTCAGACGCCCGTCCACACGCAAGCACTACACTCACACGTATACGCACACAGGCGCATGCACACGCGCACACACACACACACACACACACACACACACACACACACACACACACACACACACACACACACACACACACACACACACACACACACACGGAGTGGCTTTGCTGATGCAGCTGTGAGGTGGCAGCACATTGTCCGTCCGATCAGAGTTGGCGGCCGGCATGGCTGCAATTGCCATTTACCTTTGGAGTAACAACAAAATCGTTCATTGTGGAGATGCTAAAAAACGTGTCCGATGCAGATCATCGATTATGGCAGGGTGCTGATCGACCGTTTCTCTCTCTCTCTCTCTCTCTCTCTCTCTCTCTCTCTCTCTCTCTCTCTCTCTCTCTCTCTCTCTCTCTCTCTCGTTCCGCGTGGTTTGCTTCCACTCATGGCTTGTATTGATTCCTGTCGTCGCTGGTCTGTGTGTGTATGTGCATGCAGTTTTCTCAGAGAGGTCCCTGGGGGACAATGATACGATGGTTGCTGTACTGGTGGAGGTGAAGTCCAAGTTGTACGACTACAATAACATATATATATATATATATATATATATATATATATATATATATATAT
>JABMCL010001974.1:27500-82500 GCA_018857735.1 Alviniconcha marisindica
TAGCAGACTGTAGGCTAATGTGGCTATTGACAGATTGATGAGCGTGCGTGATGTGGCTGTTCACAAGTTGCACACGCTGTTTTGATACCAAGCGATTTTGGACGAGTCGCGGACATCATTCAAGTTCAGTATTGCTTTCCGTCCACAGAGACCGTAAGCACTGTTAGGGACGGGGAACCCGGAGTAAGCAAGTAAATTGATGTTTTACGCCCAGTCAACCAGTGCGGTTATATCTGTGACCATCCACAGAAACCGTAAGGCTCATGAGGACGGAAAGCCCAGGACGTCCACCTCAACTTTCACACAGCTCCAGAGCTCTGAGTCCCGGACAGTGATGTGGCAGTATTTTACAGACAAATGACAGATCGCCTAGTGGCCGAGTTGTGCCGAGACTTCTAATGTGGCTAGTGGCAAACTGCGTGTTTTAAAGGTACCTGTAGTGGCAGACTGTTGTTGTGTCTGATTGTGGACGCATTACGGTTTGTGGTGTGGTTCTGGTTACACGTTGCAGAGTGGATATCGTTCAGCTTGCAGATCAGATCACGAACTGCGCTTGGGGGTAGAGTGCTTGCTTCTTTATCGCGTGTTGGGGCAGATATTAAAAACGAATGCATCGCGAAGAAAACTACTGTGTGTCAAAGTCGACATATAAGGTGTCCGGGGCCCCCCACCCCGCTTTTTTCCACCCGGGGTGGCAGAGCTAGAGACGACACCGTTTCCGCTCCGCTCCTGTTTCACATTGTGCATTCAGACTGCGCTCTGTGCGATCTGGTGGGAGTGATCTGAGCACAACAGATCAAGTTGTGGTCGCGGCTTCGGGTGGTGAGATTTAATCCCTCTGCCACTCTCGAGGTACTCACCTCGTCACCATAGCTCAGTGTGTGTGTGTGTGTGTGTGTGTGTGTGTGTGTGTGTGTGTGTGTGTGTGCTTTCCAAACACCCTTGTTACATCGTACCGTCTCTGCCTAGACCCCCCCCCCCCCCCCCCCCCCCCCCCCCCCCCCCCCCACCACGTCCTCTTTTGAGGTGTTAAATCTGGCATTGATGTGACGATGAATATTCATGCTGCGCAGCGACCCAGTACAGTACCACCAACATAACAGGTGGATCTGGTATGTCACAGCAGAGACATTATTACAGCAAGGAGTGTAAGTCTTTAGTCGTAGCCACACTGCAGCCAGCCAGGCGACAGGGTGTTCCACATTGATTCTAAGACGTAACAGTGTCTCAAGTTGTCTCTTTAACCCCCCCCCCCCACACACACACACTCACCGCCCCCCGCCCCCCGCCCCATCCACCCAGCTCTCATACGCACACAAGTAGACAGGTCTGGAGACAAACTCCAAGCACTGGTTTACGACAGGAAGATGCCGGAAAGCGATGCTGGGAGTGTGGTCTGGAGGCTGCGTATATATAGTGAGTAAACCTGACCACAAAGCAAAGCTTTTCGATCGCCCCGCGTATCGATTTCCTTTTGGGTGTGAGCCATCAAAGCGGTGAGAGGAGATTGAGTCACCCAGAACATGTGCCGCCACCTCACTGGGAAGTTTGCCGCCAGATCAGGGTCGTTTGTTAGACTGGACTGTCGACACGCCACGTGCCAGACCCGATCAGCTGCAGATTTGGGGCGGCTTTGGGGCAGATCAACATCAAGATCAAGTGTGCCTTTTGAGCGCTGGCCGTGTTCGATGGAGCGGAACGAGCAGTGACGGAATCAAATCAGGATTTGGGGTTCTTCTGTGTCAGCAGGTTGTCGTCTGCTGATCTCAGGGTTGGACCAGCAACCTAAAGGGGTTTTCTGTTCTTTTCAAGGGACAAGTCGGTTGAAAACGTAGCTGTTTTTCAGTGCAGGAAATTCGCCCTTGGCTCTTTAACAGGGAGTTAGTGATTGATCTATGATGCGTTTTACGACTGACTGGAAACATTTCAGTTTTGAAGTTGTTCTGCGGATGATTAAAATTCGCTTGGGAGTAAAGTTATAATAGCGCCCTTAGTCGAAGAACTGTACGTTTGCCCGTGTTGAAACCTCGGCATTGCTTGTGACGTTATAGACAGGCATATTGCTTGTGGCGTTATGGACAGGCATTGCTTGTGACGTTATAGAGAGGCATAGGGAGGCAGAAAGTTCAAGAGCCGTATCGACAGAACATGTCTCTCCACGATTACACTTGCAGTCTTCGGCTTCTTACGTGATACTATTACTGGAACTGTTACACACTCGTTGTCGGAGGGCTGAATAGACACTGACAGGAATGTTCCATAAACAGTAACAGAGAAGTGACGTGATCTCTGTTTGGGACGATTATTATCACAGATCTATATATATCCGTGCCCGACGTCGTGTTAGTTTCGGCTTTGGTCAGTGCTGACTGACTATTCCTATGACTGGCACGGTGGTGTAGGAGCTAAACTGCACGTGTGTCTGTGAGTAAATCTGCGACTGAAGGCCATGCCGGTTTAGATGAATGTGGCAGCCATGGTCAATGCCAGTGTGGCGCTGGATACGTCCTGGGTACGTGTGTGTTTGTGTGTGTGTGTGTGTGTGTGTGTGTGTGTGTGTGTGTGTGTGTGTGTAATTCTAATGAGCTGCAGTGCTTTTAACTTTAATGGGAGGAGGAGGGTGATTTGTCTGTGCTTTCAGCCATTCAATGTTTGTCTGTGTCACTGCCAGCCATTCAGTGTTTGTCTGTACTGTGTCAGTGACTGTCAGCCATTCAGTTTCTGTGTCTGTCATTGTCAGCCATTCAGTGTCTGTGTCTGTCATTGTCAGCCATTCAGTGTCTGTCAGTGTCTGTCATTGTCAGCCATTCAGTGTCTGTCGCTGTCAGCCATTCAATGTGTGTGTCTGTCACTGACAGTCATTCAATGTCTATCAGTGTCTGTCACTGTCAGCCATTCAATGTGTGTGTCTGTCACTGACAGCCATTCTGTGTCCGTCATTGTCAGCCATTCAGTGTCTGTCTGTCATTCTCAGCCAGTCTGTCTACTTGCTTTTCAGCACATCTTTGGTTGTTCTTCTCTTCTTTGCCTAATGCTTTGCCTAATTAATATCTGTTTTCTGTCTCATTTGTAGTTGGTTTTTCAGCAGATCAATGGGTGTGCCATAACACAGCTGATTGTCAGTATGATGGCATGGACTCAATTTTTGAATTTTGACTCTTCGATATGTTTGTTCGTCACAACTTTTGGGTTTGTGCGCGGGCGTTTACCCTACAATCTGACCCTGCCCCCCTCCCTCCCCCCCAACCCCCTCCTCTCTCTCTCTCTCTCTCTCTCTCTCTCTCTCTCTCTCTCTCTCTCTCTCTCTCTCTCTCTCTCTCTCGCTCGCTCGCTCGCTCTCACTCACTTGCTGTATCGCTTTTCCTTTTCTCCCTCTCTTACTCGTGTATGACCTCCAAGGTTGACAGTGTTAAACACCAATCTCTCTCTCTCTCTCTCTCTCTCTCTCTCTCTCTCTCTCTCTCTCTCTCTCCTCTCTCTCTCTCTCTGTTGGGATTGTGGTGATGTACAGGTCTCTGCTGGGATTGTGGTGGTGTACAGGAGACCTGTATAAATTATGAACACACGGGACCATGTAGCATACCTGTCTTCCACAAACAGAAAATCGTTTCAAAATAAATCTGAAATCTATAACTATCAGTTAACTGAATGTCGAAAGACAGTCAAATTGCATTGAACTGACCTCAGGTTTAGGATTATGTCAGCTTATGACCTTTTGTTCAAACTCAAACTGGCACTCTATAATTAGACACAAATTGAAAAAGTCAGCCCGAGTAAGGCGCCTGTACAATTACCGAAAGGCATGCTATAAAAAATATAAAAAACTGTACCACTACCACTACACAATAGCAGCTGTATGATGTCATCTTATGAGCTGTTCAAAACGTTTTTATGCAGTACTCATAAAAAGGTCCTAAGAAAATGACACTTCCTTGTAGGTAAATGGGGTTACATGAAATTTGTATTATCCATGCAAAAGGAATGTGGGGGTGGGGGGGGGTGAAGGGGGTGTGGGGGGGGGGGGGTTGCAAAATTATAGGGTTGTTTGTCACCTTAATGTGACACCAGCCATGTAAGTACACCACTTCAGTGGATATTCAAAGACGATCTATTAATAGCTGTTCACTCAAGTAAAATCACGTGAGCCGGTTTGGCCTAGCGGTAAGGCGTTAGGCTGGTAAACAGAGGGACATTGGTTCGAATCCGCTTCAGCTCTCCTTTCTCTTCAAAAGTTATGGTCCGTGGACACTGTCTTGTGACCTTGTCCCTCACAATTAATGAAACATTAAAGTGGTTCTCATCGCTGCATGCCCATCTTAATGCAGGAGTCATTCTGGTGGTGACAGTGTAGCGATAGGTATATATTCTCCCTCTTCCCCAACCTCCATACCCCCCCCCCCCCCCTCTTCTCCCCGTCCCTAATAAGCCTTATGGTTTCTGTGGACGTTAAGCACCATGTGTACTTACTTACGTAAAATCACATGCGACTGCAGTGAGTCTGCTCAAGAGCGGAGAATAGTGATATATATATATATATATATATATATATATATATATATATATATATATATATATATATATATATATATAAAAGCGAGCAACATCAACAACCTAAGCTACAAACCACTCACAGAGCTTTACAAAGCACCTTTGCCCTTTCTTGTCCAAGCACACTGAGCTTGCAGTATTTCAGCTGTACTGTCGGGTAGTCAGTAAATTCATTGTTTGGTGGTTACTGAAGTTTGTGGGGAATGTAATGATGTGCTTTCCATCTGAAAGGCTAGTAGCTTGCACTTTACCGTCTCAGCTTTTGCCTGACGCTGTGTGAAAACAGCATTAGCAACTGGTTCCGTTCACCGATTCGGTGAAGAACAAAGAATGATGCACAGCAAACATTTGAGCGTTAGTTTCTGCTTACATGTCTGCGTTCAGTGCTGACCCCCCCCCCCCCCTTCGTTTTTCCCTTCTCATCATTTGTTTGTAATTGAAACTTGTGTTTGTTAATGTTATTGCATTCTTGCTGTCATTGTCTTGTGTCTTTGTTTTGCCTGTGCTGTGAGATAAAGCAGATCACATCAACAACAAGAGTGGCGGTGAATCTCTCAGTCCAGCCCGCTTTTGTTTTTGACTGTGGTTTTCAAATGAAAGGCGTTTTGTTTGTTTCATGGTGTCTTTTTGTTGCTGCTGTTGTTTTTGTCTTCTTTTGGGGGTGTGTGTTTGGTAGTGGGGGGTGGGGAGGGGGGTATCGTAGAAGCCCAAGTTTACAAACATAAGCTTACCTGACATGATTGTGAGGAAGTGTGTGTGTGTTGTGTTGCAGCATCGGTACACTCGCCAGGACTCCACCTCCTCCCACAGCAGCAGCTCCGGCCGTCAGGATGGCTCGGACTCCCACTCCTCCGTCAACGGAGACGTGCACAGGCGCGGCAGCCACTCCTCTCAGTCCACGCAGAGCGACGGCCCGCCCTTCACCCCACTCCCCCGCAGCCTCGTGCGACGAGACTCCTTCGAGATGCCTCAGCGCACCATCATCGACTCTCCACGGCCGCAGAGGTCGAGGTCGCTTCATAAAACCACGTCCGATTCCAGCATGACAGGCCGGCACAGCAGCGGCGGCGGCACCCCGACGCCGGCCCCCAGCGGCATGGTAGGAGACCCGTATGCGTTCCAGCGACAAGGGAGCTTCGACAGTCGGCAGCGTCAGTCCGGCATGCCTGAGTCCCACTCACGCCAGAGCAGCTTGGGCGATAGCCCGTCTCGCCAGCCGGCCTACGGAGATGCCCCTTCTCCCAGGAAGAGCTCGCTGCAGGAGATGGGGACGCAGGCGTCGCAGTTCCCGCCCGAAGGATTCCCAGCCTCTCTGGTGTACGTGCGGCCGGACAACTATCACCAGGAGGTTCCCGGGTCTGTGGCCCCTCGCGTCTACAGCCCTGACTTACGCTCCAGTCGAGAGGAGTACCTGGCTTACTCTCAGGACATCGTCGGGCAGCAAGGGAGTGCCTCCCCTCTGCCCGGCATCCACAAATCCAAACCCCGGGCATTCCCTCGCACCAACCCCACCTGCATCCGTCGCGAGGGCCAGGCGGGGTTCAAGCGGGACGCCAGCAACACCGGCTACGACGTCCCTTACCCCCAGCAGGACCCCTCCCTCTTCACCAGCACCACGGGCATCCAGTCCTCGCAGTCCTACTCCTCCGACACCGGGGAGAGCTACGGGGGCAGCGGCTACTACCGCCACGAGCGGTCAGACAGTGACACCTCCCACTCTTCCAACCGAATCACCGGGTACCACCGGCCTGACCGCACTCCCTCGGACAGCCAGATCATGTACTCTCGCATGCGCGAGCTGTCGGACAGCCAGTCCTCCCAAGGGTCGCTGAGGAACATGTCGGACACGCATTCCTCACACGGCTCGCTGCGCAATCTCCAGGACGGCGCTGTTTCGGTGCAGGACAGCATGTCCTCCAAGAGCTCCAAGAGTGGTAGTGGCAGCGGTGGCAACGTGGGTGTGCTGGGAGCGGGTGTAGGGGTGGCCGGTGCTGGCTCGGACCACGACTTGACGGGACACCACGAACGGTCTGACATCCAGCTCTCGCAGCAGACCCCCATGAACTCCAGTGTGAGTGTGAGTGTGCGCAGTTCTGTGGAGGCGGAGGAGGAGCCGGATTACGCCAACATCCCTCCGCCCGGCGCTGTGTTCCATGGATTACAGGCCAACGGATACCAGGCTGGCAACTCCCTGGATTCCAACACCTCAGCAGGCATGCTGAAGGACGACGTCCAGATGAGGCCAAGATATCCTGACTATGACAGTGAGTTTTCTGTTTCTTTGACTTTGTCATATTACTCCTTAGTTATGATCGTTTCAAAGACAGACGAGGCCGAGATATCCTGACTTTGACGGTGAGTTTTCTGTTTCTTTGTCATATATATATTTACTTATTAGTTATGATGATTTAAAAGACAAGACTCCCTCAGATTAAAGTAATTATCTGTAATTAATGTATTTAAAAACAAACAACCTAACATATACAGTTAAATTACATATATCTGCTGTTCTGCTACTGTGCTAAATTGTTTGTTGGTTTAGAGGAGTTTTGCAAGGAAGGTGTTTATTTCCATGGCATCAGATGAGCTAGAACTGAATGTTGTATGTGCCATCTTTCTTTTTGATTGCTTCGTTTTCAGTTAATAAGATATGAATTACTGGGTGAGTGGGTGAAACAAGTTTTGGAAATTCACCTGTTTCAATTTTAGCAGTACTACTAGCAGTACTACTACTGTACTAACATTGTCCACGCAGCCTCTTAATTAGTCCAGTGCCAGTTTTAACCTGAATCTATGATTTTTATGATCCTGACATCCTAACGTGGACATTTTTGAGTGTGTGAGTGTATGAGACTTCAGACAGACAGACAGAGTGTGTGCATATATATGTCACTGTGTGTGTGTGTGTGTGTGTGTGTGTGTGTGTGTGTGTGTGTGTGTGTGTGCATGTGTGTGTGTGCATGTGTCTGTATCTGTGTCTGTGTGTGCATGTATGCATCGTTGTGTGTGGGGGGGGGGGGGGGGGGGAACCATTTGTATACATGCAGTGAATCAATATTTGACCTAGTGATGAGTGAGTCAAAGGGCAGGAGTTGATCAGTATGTGTAATAAATTATCCCCACCCATGTAACAGGTGACACTGACAGTGTTCAGATTTGTCAGATCAAGTTACTTGACTCTGGTATTACACCCATGTGCCTGAGACCCATGAGGCATTTTGAAGTTGAACATGATATGAATTATGATGTGTTAATATTGCCTGTCTCAATTTTCTAACTTGGACAGGCTTTCTTCTTCTTCTTTGTTTTTTGTTTTTCTTCTACATTTTTGGGGTTGTTGTTTTTTTGCTTTTTCTTTTCTTCTTTTCTTAGACAGTGGTCTCTGTGATGATGATGGTGATGATGATGATGATAGTGACCCCAGGTCAAGCATCTGACCATTATGGGTGGGCTAGCAAGACGGACATTTAAAGGGGTGCCTAAGGAAACTGATTATCTACACAACTGGCAAGAAACCTTAAATTGAGATGAAGACTGTCTCAAATGGAGAGGCCATGACAGTCTCGGGGATCGCATCATTCAGTGTGCTTATTCATTTGCTGACTTCATAAAAAGTCCATTCAGTAATTAATGTGAAGTGGAGAGGCCTGTTGCTATCCTGTTTGCTTACCTATTATTGCGGCAAGTGTGTGTGTGTGTGTGTGTGTGTGTGTGTGTGTATGTGTGTGTGCGCGTGTGTATGTGTGTGCGTGAGTGCATGTGTGCATGTGTGTGTATGCTTGTTTTTTTTGTTTTGTTTTTGTTATTGTTCGTTTTTTCATTATTGGTATTGGAGGGAGGGAATGGTGGGAGGGGGGGAGGGGAGGTCCCAAAATATAACACCAGTGGTGTGTAGCTGCTTGCTACTGCAGTAGAAAATAACTATATGTGATCTTGTTGCTGTATCACTATCACTATCACAGTATCAGTGCACATTATAAAGATTTTAGAATTCAGTGCAAAGTGTGATAACTCATTAACGGACCAGTTGCTAATCTCATACTGCATCAGTGTTGTGAAGATTTCACAGTTTAATGTCAAAACTGACACAACTATTGAGATCAGCTTGTTGCTGTGTTAAATGTTGTGAAGAAATAGTGTGGAAATCAGGAAATGAAAAAGAAAGAAATGCAGGAAACAAAATACTGTACTGAAAAGGTCAAGTACTTTTAAGTTTTCATTCACTTGGTGACCTTGTTTACTGGATCTTCAAAGGCAATAAAGTGAAGACAATTGGGACTGGAGAGCTTGTATTATAGTAAATTATTCTTTAACTTCAAATACACAAAAGGTTTGTAACTAATGTGTTTTTTGTTGTTGTTTTCATTTCTTTTATAATCTGCAACTGCAAGTGACCGACAGACAGATGGACAATTATTTTACTTTTACTTTAAACAGGAATGGTTTTTAAACAGTCAGTTATAAATGCAAGTTCTGCAAAGAATAAACTTGTTATCAGGTGAATAATAAACATGCTGTTGTTGTTTTTACCACATGTTTAATATTCATAATAATAATATTGTCAATAATGAGGTACGCCAGATGAGAAAGGTGCACTGGCCACTGTCTTGTGTGTTGTTGTCATACAAAAAAATCAATAAAAAAAAATCTGCTTTTTCTTTTTTTGGGGGAGTGAACATCTGCTTAACTGGTGAAAAAAGAGCTTACATATTAATGTTAACAATATTCTATTTGGTCGGTGTCTCTTGCATTAGCTCTGAACAGACTATAGCAGTCTTTGAAGCTTGATGTTGACAACCTTGCAGAAAATTCATCCTTGTCTCTCAACAGTATTTTCAGACAGAGTTCTGACAGCTGATATGCTACAAAATCAAGGCTGTCGAGACCTAATTACAAACTGTGCAAGTTATTCCAAGACTAGTTCCCACCTTCTGCAGTTGACGGGATGTTAAAAATCCAGTTACTAACTACTTACTTACTTACTTAGTACTGTACTGAAATTTAGACCACCCTGTCTGTGTCTGTCAGTAGTGGAAAATTTAAACCGCCGTGTCTGTGTCTGTCAAAAGTGGAAATTTTAAACTGCCATGTCTGTGTCTGTCAATCGTGGAAAATTTAAACCGCCATGTCTGTGTCTGTCAAAAGTGGAAAATTTAAACCGCCATGTCTGTCTGTCAAAAGTGGAAAATTTAAACCACCACATCTGTGTCTGTCAAAAGTGGAAAATTTAAACCACCATGTCTGTGTCTGTCAAAAGTGGAAAATTTAAACCACCATGTCTGTGTCTGTCAAAAGTGGAAAATTCAAACCACCATGTCTGTGTCTGTCAAAAGTGGAAAATTTAAACCACCATGTCTGTGTCTGTCAAAAGTGGAAAATTCAAACCACCATGTCTGTGTCTGTCAAAAGTGGAAAATTTAAACCACCATGTCTGTGTCAACAGTGGTGCCAGACATGAGCTTTGAGGACTCGGACACCAGCAGCATGCTGTCCACCAACTCACCGCGGGGCACCATCCAGTCCTCCCCTATCCCCATCCCCGTGGAGACGCACCACGCCTCCCTGCGCAGAAAAAAGGGTGAGAAAGGGGAGGCTAGTCCAGCGGTGGAGAGAAGCCAGTCGCTGCAGGCAGACATGACGCACAGGCCGCTGTCCATGGTGGTGCCATCCCAGTCGGATGCCAACATGTCTCTGAGTCCCAGTATCAGCTCCCTCAACAGACAGGTATGTCTAGTCGTACAGATGCGTGACCACACCTGTAGTTTTCGTCAGGTGGCGCTGTCTCTGTCCCTGAGTAGAAGGAATGCTGGGGATGACTGATGTTTTTTCCCCCTATCTGGAATCTCAGGGCTGTCATTTGATTCCCCTTTCCTATCTCCTCTCTTGCTTTTCTGCAGAATCCTCTTGCTCTTTCTGTCTTGTCATTTTTATGCTAATGGACCATTTACCTGACATTTATCCCAGAAAGCTCTCATTTAAAAAAAAAAAAATCTATTTTTTTTCTATTAAGAATAACAGTCTTTTTTTGTATTCATGACTCTTGTTGAGCAGCTAGTGATAGTTGATAGGTGGTATGTGCATCTGGTATTTGCCATTATGCATAATTTATACAATGTTTATCACATAAATTTAAAAAAGAAAAGAAGATTGTTTCTGTCCATTCCTTTTCTATACTTTAATCTGGTATTGATAAACTAGATGGCATGATCGATGACACCAAGTGGTCAGTGGTCTTTGAGCCTCCAACTAGTCTTGGACATTCTCTTTCTTTGACTTTGAGATCTCCATCTTTATACTGATCTCTGGACTTAGTCAAGTACTCTGCTTGCTTCCTTCTTGAAGATCATTTTTTATTCAGAATGTTGATGCTCACTGCAGTCACTTCTCATTTTGTTGCTTGTTCTGTTGGTCACCTTCCATGTCAAGAAGGCATGTTCAGATTATAAACACTGCTTAGTGTATGAACATTTCAGAATTCATGTATCGCCATTTCATGAATAATAATAATAACGTACATTTATCGCTTGCTCATCAACACCCTGAGCGCTCATATAATGCATATTAACCTACATATGATATTCTATACTGTGTAGAGCACAGTCTTATCATAATTTTTTTTACGTAAAGTATTATACAGAAACACACACACACACACACACACACACACCACACACACACACACACACACACACCGCAATGAATTTGAATGTGCATGACACTGATCGGTATCATACATCATACATGTGTGCCAACACATGCACGCACACACACACACACACACACACACACAACACTGACTATGACTGTAGCAGAAACTGGGTATTGATATTAGTTGGGGTGTTGAAGATTAATTTCTATTAGCAGAAGTTGCCATCAGAGAGTGACATTGAGAGCTACGCTCACCAGCACCTCAACCGACACAAGAAAGGGCTGTTTGGCAAGAAGGTCTCCATCAACAACATGCTCACATGGTCCAAGGTTCGAAATCTTCTTTTTTTATGTTATGTGATTGTTAAATTGTAAGCGCTGTTGGATGTGATTATTGCATTCAAAGCTGAATGAATGATCATGAATGCTCACAAATAATGACAACTTTGATCTGCTTTAGGTGGCTGTTTACAGGTGTGTGAGGATGTGTATAAATTTGTTTACATATGTCTGAGGATGTGTATAAGTTAGTGTTTTGGACAAGTTACTCAATTACAATACCTTAGTTTTAAATATTGCATAATACTGATAATTAAGGAAAGTGGAGTTCAAACTTTACTTGATTAGGCACAGAAACTGAGAAAGCCTTTTTGTTGCAAATGTGCAAGAGGTATTCATGGTCATGGTATGTGTGCAACTTACTGTTTATTAGTATATTACATAACTTACATCTCTTCTGTTCTGCTGATGATTAATGCAGCTGCATAATTTGTGTGTGTGCAGGATCCCATACAGAAGCCTATGATCCGAACAAATGACAAAACCATCAAAAAAGAAGCCTGTGATATATTTAAGTGTATCCTTTGCAATCGCTCTGGGTTTGTCTGAAACTTGTGCGTACATTTTGGACATTATTTTTCATATTATATATATATATATATGCAACTACTGGTGAAAAAACACCCTCATGGCAGAACATGTGTCACTTTTTCTGACACGTTTCCCTTTCTGATAGAGGGAATTTATCTTTTTCAGTTGTTCTTTTACAGTTTTAGGGTAATTTAAGTAGCATATTGATGTGTGTTTTATTGCAGTTGTTGATCTGTACAGCTCTAAGAGCTCATATAATTGTTGGTGAGGCTCTATAAAATACATTATTATTATTATTATTATTATTATTATTATTATATAGGCTAACAGCACTCCTCGTGTGGCAGAGCTGAGCTGCAGAAGATTGGGAGAATCAGGAACTCTGACTATGTGCAGTCAAGCTGCATTTCTACTCCACATGGCTACATCCTCAACAGTGCTGTTGCAGTTTCGTGTGCAGCATGCCTGAGTGGGGAAAGCCCAGTGGTGCATACTAAGTACAATGCCTGGTGGCACAAAGTTAATGTGGGTGTGTTATGTATGGTGGCAACAGGCTAATTTGGGTGTGGTATGTATGGTGGCAACAGGTTAATTTAGGTGTGGTATGTATGGTGGCAACAGGTTAATGTGGGTGGGGAATGTATGGTGGAAACAAGGTAATTTGGGTGTGGTATGTATGGTGGAAACAGGTTAATGTGGGTGTGGTATGTATGGTGGCAACAGGTTAATTTAGGTGTGGTATGTATGGCGGCAACAGGTTAATTTAGATGTGGTATGTATGGTGGCAACTGGTTAATTTTGGTGTATGTATGGTGGCAACAAGTCAATGTGGGTGAGTTATGTATGATGGCAACAGGTTAATTTAGGTGTGGTATGTATGGTGGCAACAGGTTAATTTAGGTGTGGTATGTATGGTGGCAATGAGTTAATTCTGGTGTGGTGTGTACGGTGGCAACAAGATAATTTGAGTGTGGTATGTATGGTGGCAACAAGATAATTTGAGTGTGGTATGTATGGTGGCAACAAGTTAATACTATACAGAGGTAGGTCAGGCAAGTGCTGATAAATCTCCACAAGCACTAGTTAGCTGACTCAGAGGAAGTGGATTAAATCCCTCACCCTGCCACAAACAGAAGTGGAACCACACCAGTGGCTTTGACAGGGTTGCAGTGCAGTGGGGTTGGACCATGGGGCCATGGCTGCTGTTCCTGAAGTTCCTTTGTGGGTTTTGCCTTAACTGCCTCTCAGTAATCCAGTTGTACATGGGAGACAGGCGTGGGAAGCAAGCCCCCATTAGCGTTGCCTTGGAGATCATCAACAAGGGCTGGTCCTCGCCCAACCTGCGTGATGAGATCTTCATCCAGCTGTCACGCCAGACAACAGACAACAAGAAAGAGTGAGTCTTCAGGAAATTGTCCTGGATTCTGCTGTCAGATAACTATTCTGCGCTTGAGCCTTTTCCTGTAACTGAGACTCACTCCTGTAACTGGTTTAAGTATTCCCCCCCACCCACCCCCAACCCCAGCCAACCCAAAACCATAGTTTTTTGTGTGTGAAAAGTGTGTGACAGTACTTCTGAGAAATGTCTGCACACACACTTTGTGCAGCTTTTTGTGAAAGATATGTGACAGTACTTTCTGACAAATGTCTGCACACACACTTTGTGAAGCTTTTTCTGAAAGATGTGTGACAGTACTTCTGACAAATGTTTGCACACCCACACTTTGTGCAGCTTTTTTTCTTCTTCTGAAAGATGTGTGACAGTACTGCTGACAAATGTCTGCACACCCACACTTTGTGCAGTTTTCTTCTTCATCTGAAAGATGTGTGACAGTACTACTGACAAATGTCTGCACACACACACACACACACACACACACACACCACACACACACACACCTGCACACACACACTCTTTGTGCAGCTTTTTCCTCCAGAAAGATGTGTGACAGTACCTCTGACAAATGTCAGCACACACACTTTGTGCAGCTTTTTTCCTCCTGAAAGATGTGTGACAGTACCTCTGACAAATGTCTGCACACACACTTTGTGCAGGGAGAGTTTGCAGCATGGTTGGCAGCTGCTGGCGATGTGTCTGCATTTTTTCCCTCCCTCCACACGCTTCTATTCCTACCTGGAGGGCTACATCTCTAAACACATGGACCACAGCCTGGACCTGCCCAATGTAAGTACATGGACACACAATTAGGGTGCAGTGTTTCGTCATTTCCCCTGCCCTGTGAGGACACACAATTTTATGGACATACACGGACACACAGTTCATCATTCCCCACCCCTGTGTAGACACACAATTTTATGGACATACACGGACACACAGTTCATCATTCCCCACCCCTGTGTAGACACACAATTTTATGGACATACACGGACACACAGTTCATCATTCCCCACCCCTGTGTGGACACACAATTTTATGGACATACACAGACACACAGTTCATCATTCCCCACCCCTGTGTGGACACACAATTTTATGGACATACACAGACACACAGTTCATCATTCCCCACCCCTGTGTGGACAGACAGTTTTATGGACACATAATTGAAGTGCTGAGTTTCATCATTTCCCCAGCCCTGTATTAACCCAGTTCTGTGGGAAAGGTTTATTATTATATCATGTGAAATTTTATGCCATGTCATTTGTGTGTGTGTGTGTGTGTGTGTGTGTGCATGTGTGTGTGCATAAGTACATCAAATTGTGTGTGTGTGTTTGTAATGTGAAATTGTTATTGTGTGTGTGTGTATGTTTGTAATATGAAATTGTCATTGTGTGTGTGTGTGTGTTTGTAATGTGAAATTTTCTTTGTTTCTGTATACATGTTTGTAATGTGAAATTGTCATGTTGTGTGTATTTGTACTGTGAAATTTTCATTGCGTCTCTGTGTACATGTTTGTAATGTGAAACCATCATTGTGTTTGTGTGTGCGTGTATGGTTGTAATGTGACATTGTCATTGTGTGTGTGTGTGTGTGTGTGTGTGTGTGTGTGTGTGTGTGTGTGTGTGTGTGTGTGTTTGTAGTGTGAAATTTTCATTGTGTTTCTGTATACATGTTTGTAATGTGAAACTGTCATTGTGTGTGTGTGTGTTTGTAGTGTGAAGTTTTTATTGTGTTTCTGTATACATGTTTGTAATGTGAAACTGTCATTGTGTGTGTGTGTGTGTGTGTGTGTGTGTGTGTGTGTGTGTGTGTGTGTGTACTGTGAAATTTTCACTGTGTTTCTGTATATATATATGTTTGTAATGTGAAACTGTCATTGTGTTTGTGTGCAGGTGCCTGTGAGCCACTTTGCAGCGCACTGCTCACAGCGCCTGGAGCGCATCATGCAGACTGGTGCCAAGAAAGGAGTGCGCCGACCAACACTGGAAGAAGTGGAGCAAGCCATGGTAACAGTCCTCTCATCTTTCTCTCATGAGCATCATGCGACACTGAATCTGTTGGGGGTGTTCAGGGAAGGGTGGATTTGTTGAAATTCCTTCAGTTTGTAATGAGTGGAAGTCACGAAGTTGCAGAGCAGTATCAGTTTTATGTTTGTAAAAAGGAAAAAATACCAAGAAAATCTTTGGTTTGTATTTCTGTATTTCTTATGGCTTTTGCCATATGTTTTGTATCAGTTGATGATACTTGTATCTGTATGTCCTTTATTTTCTGATAACCCAGATCTAGATGTGATACTCCTATATATATATATTTATACATGCATTTGTCTATCCCACAATGGGTTACCATATGCCCAGAAATGAAGGTCTCCTCAGCTGAGAGGTGACAGCTATCAAAATTTCTATCTTTCCCTCTTTCCCAGCAAGTCAGAATATAGTTTGGCATACTCCACCTGCTGCTTGGATTCAGCAGTCATGATTTCTCCCTTCCCAGCTTGTTCACTCAACTTCAAGAGTTTTCACATTCTTGTCAGACGTAACATTTCCCCTGCATCATGAACAGTAAATCAGACAAGGCTGTGAGTTGGTGAAACTCTGTCTTGCCCCAACATGTCCCCCATGATTGATTGAGCCAAGTATTAAGCAGTCAACACTCCTTTCACCGGAAATCCATGTTCCACCCCTCCATGTTCCAGAAATCCATATTCCATCCTTCCATGTTCGGGAGCAGCCTGGAGGACGTGATGTTGCTGCAGAAGGATCGTTTTCCAGAGCGACAGTTGCCATGGATACAGACCACACTGTCCGAAGAGGTGCTGCGGATGAGTGGCACACTGACTGAAGGAATTTTCAGGTGAGGGTCAGTGTTTTGTGGACACAGAAACTGAGCTACAACAGTGAAAGGTGGGGGCAGCAATGGGATGTAATCCTGGTGGCAGTAGGACGTGGACTGTCTTCTCCTAGGAATGCCATCAGAATGTTTTGCCGGTTATATTGAATGGTGTGATTTTTAAATGGGAGAAAACAGACAGAGAGAGAGAGAATGAGCAGGCAAGGGAGACTGCTTTCTGTGTGTGTGTGTGTGTGTGTGTGTGTGTGTGTTTAAAATTTATACTAGTATGTTCATGTTTACGAATTTTTGTGCGTTCTCTCTCTCTCTCTGTCTCTGTCTGTCTGTCTGTCTGTCTGTCTGTCTGTCTGTCTGTCTGTCTGTCTGTCTGTCTCTCTCTCTCTCTCTCTCTCTCTCTCTCTCTCTCTCTCTCTCTCTCTCTCTCTCTCTCTCTCTCTCTCTCTCTCTCTCTCTCTCTCTCTCTCTCTCATTGTTAGACAGGTTTTCACTGAACTAAACCACAATCCTTGTAGAATTTAAGTTTTGGAGTTTTAGTTCTCTCTCTGTGCCCTACGCCCAGCGTATTTCTTTGCACATGTACTAATAGAACACTGTACGGTCACCAGAGTGCCAGGAGACATAGATGAGGTGAACGCCCTGAAGCTGCGCTGTGACCAGTGGATGCAGCCCTCCGACTGCCCCGACCCCCACGTGCCTGCCTCCTTGCTCAAGCTGTGGTACCGGGAGCTGTCTGAACCCCTCATCCCTGCTGACATGTATGAGGAGTGCGTGGAGAACCACGCTGATGCTGGTGTGGCCATCAGCATCGTCCACCGTCTCCCAGACATCAACCGCCTGGTCTTGTGCTACCTCATCCGATTCCTTCAGGTGCTGTGGTTTGCTTTGGTTTTCCTGCTTGTCATGGGTGATGCTTTGGTTTAGGGAAGGGGTGCTGGAGTTGTTAGGGTGAAAATACTATTGTTGGCTGCACACAATTAGTGAAACATCAGGAGTATGACACTGTGTCTTCCTCAGTCTGGAGGATGGGTGCTTGAATTAATTTGAAAGGGGTGCAGAGAGCCAGAGGTGTATCTCATTTACTGATCCTGTCAGAGTGCCATGTGAAGAAATTCTAGAGGATTTCAGACTATTGTGTGCCTTCTTATTCTCTTGTCTGGAGCCAAAGACTGCGAAATAAGTAAAGAAGGGTTGGCTTCCAGAACTCCATATCACCCATCTTATTTCCATTGCAGATAGTTGGTTGTGGCAGTCAACTCCTGAGGCTCATTTCTGACAATGTTGTATGGATTGTTTGTACCTTCAACAGAACCCTTTAGCCGCTCTCGTTTAGCATTCTCTCTGGTTATACTTCAGTCATGTGATTGTGTGTGTGTGCATGTGCGTCTGCAGGTCTTTGCGGCTCCAGAAAATGCGGTGGTGACGAAGATGGACGTGAACAATCTGGCCATGGTGATGGCTCCCAACTGTCTACGCTGTGAGAGCCAGGATCCCCGCATCATTTTCGAGAACACTCGCAAAGAAATGGGCTTCCTCCGCACTCTCATCCAGTCTCTGGACACATCCTTCATGGAGGGCATTGTATGAGTCTGGCAGGCCGTGGACTGGGAACATTCTGCCTGAAGTCTGGGAGAGACTGTTGGGTTGATGGTGTCAAAGCAAGTCTGCTTCTGGTGTGTGTGCTAGGTCATTGCTCTTGGAGAGTCTCAGAGACTGTGTAACACAAGACCATTTTACCTTGACGTTTGACTGAAATGAATTTTGTGTGGTAACGTACTTCAACGGTCATTTGTCTTTTTTCCTCTTGTTGTCAGTGGACTTTGTTTCCTTTCGATGAAGAGGGTGATAATGATAATGGGTTTGATGGGCGCATTCACCCCAGTATTTTCGCATCATTTCAAAACACCACAAGGCTAAAGACTTTGAAACTTGCTGTCGGTGAGCACTACTCAGGGTGCAGTTTTCTTTCCCCGTACTTGTATCCTGCGCAGAGCTATGTGTCTAGCCTTATGTAATTATATGGCTGAACTAAAGTACTCTTGGTTGGAGCTTTACTTTCGGAAGGAAGGAGGAAATGGCAGGACCAAGAGAAACACCTGACTACCTGTTCAGAGCTCGGCGATTTAACTCCCCCCCCCCCCCCCCGATGGGAATTAGTCAAAAAGGAGATACCAAAAGACATGTTGGAAAATTATGAGAGGAAATCGTGGCCAGAAAGGGAACTCAGTGGGCATGGGTCACGATTTTCAGCCAGTGAAAAAGCATTTGATGTGAACCAGCTCGCCATGAAGTTCAGAACAAAGCAGCAAATGCCTGTCAGGCCATTACCTGCACCAACATGCTCAGTTTTATGACAGACTTCATTCAGGAGTTGGCTGTCTGTGAACCATTCTTTGTGTCTTTGCTCACACCACTGCTCATTTTGAGACGGGGACCTTTGGGATCTGGCTGGGTTCCTAAGGGCTTTAACAATTTGGGAAAATGGTGCCTTTTGGGGCTAAAATGGCATTTTTGGCCATGGTCTTGGAAAGCTTGGGAATGTCATGATAATGGTCAAGATATAATGGGAATTCAGAAAATTAAAACAAAAAGAACTGAGGTGCCAAGCAATGGATAATAAAAGGAAGACACACACAAAATGTAACTTGAAAGCTCTCCCGGACTCTATTCAGATTGGTGTGCCGTTGACTCTTTACAGCAAGAGTTACCATCCTTCAAATTGCGCATGTGCCATGTACATTTTTCCAAGGTCAGGACCAGTAACATGGTCAGGGAAATGTATGGAAATTTCCCAATTAAGAAATTGGGAATAAGTGAGTAACTTGGTGTTTCATGCCCAGTCAACCAGTACAGTTATATGGGTGATGGGAATAACATCCTGCACATACACTGTATAGTGATGATGATGCAGCAACACTTGCTTGCTGTGGGTATCATTCCTTTAGAGTCCTTCCCCAGTTGCCAAGGATTTTGGCTCTACAGCAACACCAAGTTGTCAGTAAAGTTCAAAATACACCGTTCTTTGTTTGAGCTAAACTTGAAGGGCTGTGTGTGTAAGACTGTAGAAGGGATGCTCACAAATCATATGCAGAGATACAACTGCAGTGTGTCATATAAACTCAGTGACCAGTCTCCAGCCCTGTACCCACAAACAGAATAAAAGAAAGTTAGCTCTGTTCTTGTAATTAGTATTCAAATAAACAAAACAAAATATTTTTATTTGTTTTAGTTTTTTAGGGGAATAAGCTTTCTTTTCAGAATTGTGTGAAAGTTTCATGAAAGAATATCCTCATAGTACAAAATTCATAAGCATCAGAATATTCCTCTGGCTGTTTACTCATGAAGTACCATTACAGTGCTCTCAGTCTGTTAATGTTTCAGCCTGCTCCAGGAACATCACTTTGCAAGAATTTAACTCTGTGCATAATTGTAGGAGAACTTGACATGCCAAGTCTAAAATATTGCATATTATGTTTACTTCTGTGTACCATTTCAAATCTTGAAATGTAACCTCTGCATTTTTTGTTGTACTTTTTCTCTTGGCATTTGTTTGCTGTGTTGCACACATGCAAAAAAATACACATCCCAGCAAATAAACCATGAGCAATATTTTCAAACTGGAACTGTAAGATGTTGAACAAACCAGTTTCTGACTGAGGAGTGGAAAACATCATATTTTACTTTGGACCCCAGCAAAAGGATCAAAATTTGTTGAAGTGATTTCTTTTCTGTGTTGACTTTCTACAATGTGTAGGAAATGTGCGAATGAATGTGTACCAGATTTATTTGTGAAGTAACTTGTTTTAGTAAAAATAAATAAATAATGGAAACATTTTGCTCGAATCAAATTATGTACACACCTTAGGTTGTGACTGTTCATATGTAATTATCTGCTTCAGTACTGTAAATGATCTGCATGTATGTATATAGTATGTATCATGTATAAAAGAGTCATGGCCAACATCTGTGTTAAGAAGACCCGTGGTTGTAGCGTATCTTTCATGCACCTTCCTCTCTGGAATTCCTTTAATGTGAAGTGGTCCATAAGCATCCACCGATCAAATAGTCCCCGCCGAGTCCTCATTCTTGTGAAATAGTCTGTACAGTTGTAACGTACATATTCTGAAGTCTGTACAGTTGTAACATAGTGTAAAAAAAAAAAGAGTGCACATTAGCTGTGGTCTAGGTCAAGCATTCTTTACCAGTACCGTCACAAATTGTTGGAATTTGATGTGTGCAGTCAGGCCACACACAGTCTCGACTTGAACAGTTCCAGTTGTTTATTGTTGTGGTTGTTGTATTGTCTTGGACACTGGGTTTAGTTTTGCATGTAAATAACTGAGCGTTAATTAAAGTGTTTGCTTTAACAAAGGACTTGTAACATGTATGGTCACCATGCAGCAAAGGAGAGGAGTGTGTACCTCTGTGTTTTCTGTCTCTTGTTCGATAGTCATGCTTCGCATTTTGCACAGGCCTAGATTCCAGGTGACACAACTTCCTATAATCTTCAGATTTAACAGTTCCAGCATTTCAGGTTTGTTGCCAGCTGAGTATCTTTCAAGTACATGTACCCCTTGTGAAGATGTATTAGTCGTTCTTCATGTTCCCTGTTATCAGTTGGTGTATGTCTGTATGATGCCGTAAGTATGTAATTTTTTTATGTATATCTGGACGTTCAAATGTAGTTAATAAAAATATTTAAAAAAACCTGCGTGGATGCAGTTAGCGTAGTCAAGGTGTACCACACACAAAAAGTCATGATGCCTAATAAACACAAACAAGCAAATATACACAGGAAATGCACACCAGAATTATCACATGGTGGGGGTGGCATGGAGGCTAAATCATACACAGCATGGATATTTCACACTCAATTTCCTGTGTTTACAGAGGACAAATCAGTATTCTTCATTCTTGATGCATAGACAAAGGAAATAAAAATAACATAGTTTTTATAAGCCACCATTCTCTAATACAATGAGTTTATCATTGCTCTGTGCAAACAACATTGCCAAAAAACACATTTACATTTCAACAAACAGAAACCTCAAATAATGTTCATATATGATGTTTTGACCCACATAAAAGCATTCTTGCTTAGTTTTTAGTTGCTGGGTTTTTTGGGGGGTGCGGGGGTGGGTGGGTGCTTTTAGCACACGTTTTATACATACATACATAAAGCATGCATAGATATGTATAACATAAATATAAAATTTAGTCCACTTGCCATTCACAATTCCGACCAATATGGTTAACTTGAGTGGCATTAAAAACTGATTAGCTGTCTCTTGTGAAGTCTGTCTATAGATCCAAGTTTGAACTTCACAGAACCTGCATGTTTTAGTATGAGAACCCAACACAGATGGAGAACCACAAGTTTCTATGAGTAGTGTGATTTACTGGTCTGGTGTCCATGTCATCACTGACATTGCATGGATGATGGGGACAGGCAGTTGTGGTGTCCGTGTCGCCACTGACATTGCATGGATGATGGGGACAGGCAGTTGTGGTGTCCGTGTCGCCACTGACATTGCATGGATGATGGGGACAGGCAGTTGTGGTGTCCGTGTCGCCACTGACATTGCATGGATGATGGGGACAGGCAAGTAGGGTAAGGTTCGGGTATAGGTATTCTTCAGAAGTGTGTTTCAGCTGTATGCAACATTCCATGGACACAGTCAACTCCAAGGCTTACAGCATCAGGACTGCAGTATTCTTTGTAGTTTACAATTGTATAAAATATATAATTTATCAAGCCTGTAACTTGCGACTTTCAAGGGATCCCAATCATCTCTGCATGTGTATTTCTTTCTTCTTCTTCTTTTGTTTTTTGTGTTTTTTGTTGTTGTTATGGGAAGGAGGGGGGGGGGGGGGGGGGGCATTAGCTTTTGATAGTACAATGTATTCCTGGAAGAAGAAAAAAGTATTTAAAAAAAAAAAGCATAGACTGCTGAGGCACATGGACCTGATATATATGTCAATGGGGAGAAGGAATTAATGCTCATACAGCATAGTCCAGTTGCAGTACCTTACACTTGCTTGAATAATGTGAAAATATACAATTAATCAGGATGACTTTATGGGAAATTGTTTTAGATGTAGGAGTGCTTTTCTCACTTTTTTTTTTTTCCTCACAAGATCTGCACATCCATCAGCAGAATCAGCTTTTTGTCAACCTTCTCTTTTAGTAGCTGTTATGAATAAACTGTGACCCGTTTTAGGGTGACAGTTGACACTTTCAATTTCTGTGTGTACCTGTGTGATGCTGTCCAAGTTAGATCAGGCATTGAGTGTAGTTCTGTGAATCTGTGTGCATATAATGTACAGTCAGTGTGTGTTGTTTGATCATGTTTCGTCAAGTGCAATGCCTTACGTGACACAAAGTCCTTGGACCACGGCCATCAAAGCTGTTGTTAATTAAAAATTTTCTCTCTGTTTTATTCTCTGTGGGAGTGTACATGCAACAAACTGAACAAAAAAACAAAACAAAAAAACATGCAAAAAGCGGATAATAAAAACAAAAACAAATGAAAGACCAACTGGTCAATTTTTTCTTTTGCAGAAACAAGAACAAAACTTTTTAGTGTGTGGATGAATATAATGTTGAATTCATGTTGAATGAATCCTCTTTTTTTCTTTTCTTTTTTCTCCATGTTCAGCATTATGGTTATGACAGTGGTATGAGAGAATTACCAAAAGAATGTCAGATTTACTTTAAGCAGTGAAATATTCATGCAGTGTACTTTGTCTAACTTACAAAAACCAGATACAAGTATTGATCTGAAACAATGCCAGCATGCACGTATATTAAACTGTCTCTACTCTGAATGTTTTGTTTTTTTCTTCTTCTTTTTTTCTTCTTTCTTCTTCTTTTTTTTTTTTTTTTTTCCATGTGAAAGCTAAATGCACTGTTTTATATCTGTACCACTGGGCATCTATCATTTTGAAATTGTGAGTAATCTTTGGAATTGTATACATGTTTGTAAATGGTGCCGTTCTCACTTGAATTTGTGAATCTTTTTGTGCATGTGCTTTACAGAATCATGGCAATTTCTTCAGAATTCTTGTAGCTTTCATTCTAGATGCTGAACCTTTGCTGTGAAGAAAGTTAAATCATATGCTGATGAAATCCAAAGACATAAAAGGTTAAAAAGAATGCTAATATGACAATTTACAACATGTGTGCACATTTTCAGAATAAGCCCCTTTTTCAAGCAACAAAACAAGTTAAATGGTGGAGAAAAAAAATGTGGGCTACTTATCTGCTGCTGGTTGTGGTGTGTTGGTGTTCAGTGTTTGGAAGAATTCTCTCAGCATGTTGTACATATATATTGTCATATTAAATAAGTGTTCTTTTTAACCCTTTATGTATTTGGATCGTGTTTTAAAATGCTAGCAGTCAACCTTATTTTAGATTATTATTTTTTTTGTATGCTGATGGATCTAAGTGATACTTATTGTATTATGCTTATTTACCATGGCTTTTGACTGGTTTAAAAAGTTATTAGTCTGTGTAACATTTAGTTTGTCTAAAAACAAAACAAAGAAAACAACAACAAACTTTGATGCT
This sequence comes from Alviniconcha marisindica, assembly GCA_018857735.1. NCBI lineage: Eukaryota > Metazoa > Mollusca > Gastropoda > Provannidae > Alviniconcha > Alviniconcha marisindica. The sequence goes on from JABMCL010001974.1 coordinate 51,385, forward strand.
GGCTTTTGACTGGGTAAGGTTATTCAAATTTTGCAATGTTGATTTAATTATGTTGAGATCAGTTTACTTTCCATAAGTTTCAGAGGCCTTGACTTAATTTTAAGGTCACAGGTGTGTCAGAAAGGCTAAATAGCAAGTTGTAGTTTCTTTGCAAGTTCTTTTCCCTGCATGTTCAAACAGTGTACCGTTCCTGCAAACATGGATTCCATCACGCTCAAAATGCTTTTCATGCATTTGGCATTTCTTTAGGGGAGATTTGACATTTCCAGACTTGGCAAAATCATCAGTGTTGCCTTTTTTATGAACAGTATTTAGGTGAGTTTTTTTCCAGCTATTCGTGATGGTAACTTACATTGAGCTGTACATTTTTATACCAGGTTCAGTGGCCTGGACAATACACTAAGGTCAGATACTGAGATACTGAATGAATAATATGAAAATCAGGTTTTCGTAACCAGTGCAAGCTCAAACTTTGTATGATCATTATTGGCATGATCCAGAACATGTTTTAAGTAAAAAGTCTGAAACAGAATGAGGCCCCGAGTGCTCGTGCAGAATCAACACACAAGGGCATTAGCACTTGAAATACATAACACAAGTACAGCAACAACGAAGATGTACCTCTGATGGAGTTTATGTATGCATGCCAAGTGAGAGTTACCGTAGGTGACTCAAGTCTTTGTTGTTGTACTTGTGTTACATATCATGTTTTAAGTAACTTTGTTTGTGGGAGCTGGCTGATGCTGTACTGGCCTCTGTGGAAAACTTTGTGTTGGCATTTCTTGGCTGTTGTGTAAGTAGGGTCTCTGGATCTCTGTCTCTGCCAGACATCTTGCATGGCACTTCACTTTCATAGCGGGTTTGTTTAAATCTGACCCGTTTTCTGGGTTGCAGGAGGGTGAAATACAATGGTTATAATTATTTCCCTGTTTGAATGAGAGTCCATGGCATTTGCTTTGTCTCTTTTTTCTTCTTTTTTCTTTTTGCCCCCCCCCCACATCCCTTTTTGAGTTTCTAGGATTCTTTTCTTCTCCTGGTGATGGTATCATCAGATATATTATGCTGCTGTAGAGCCATGTATGGCAAGAATGCTAGCTGCAGATCACTCACCGAATAATTTTCCAAGAAAATAGATGGATAGATTAAATTAAAAGTAAACATTTATTTTTGGTAAATAGTTCACACACATGGTTCCTTTGTCTTGTTTTTCAACCTCTCTGGAGGAGAGAATTATCAAGATGTGTTTTCTGAGCAGATGATTACCATAGATTGAGTACAACCTTTTCTCAGTGTTAGCCATGTCACAGAACCCTGTGCTTATTTGCCATAATATTTTTACAGTTTCGACTGGCGGTTTTGTGTGTATTCTGCTACCAGAGGAGAGCCAGTGCATCTTTGCACATGATTAGGTTGTAATTTGTACCTTATTCAACTCTTTATGCGGCATGAACAGTTTTACTCTTAGTTGTTGGGTTTCTCTTTTGTTGTATGTCAGCGTTTCTCAGCTGCAAGCCCAAGGTTCAGGCAGTGATGGATGGGAATGTAGCAGTGCAATTTTTTAATTTTTTATTTGAGTGTTTTTCTCTCCCCCATTTGCACATGCTGTCATACATGTACACAAATGCAGTGTTATGGCAGCTGCACTCAACTTTGGGGATTTGAGCAAGATGATTTTTTCATGTCAGGGGAATTTTTGGACTAAAAGTAATCCTGGTTCAGGAACCTTGAACACAAGTGAGAGGATTTTTCATGTCATGAAGACAGTTAACTGAAAGTAATCCTGGCTTGGAAACAAACAAAAAAATAAACAAAACAACAAGAGTAGGAGGTTTACATGCAGTGAGGATTTTTTAAGCAAAAATAATCCTGATTTAGGAGTCTTAACATAACAAACAAATAAGAGGATTTTTCCCCCCTTTTTCATGCCATGAAGATTGCTATCAAAGGTATAACTGAAAGTAATCCTGATTTGAAATTTTCTTATACAGCAAAACAGATAATTATTTTGCTTCAGCCTCGAGTGTTCTGACTGTGCATAGAGTCAGTAGTACGCCAAGGTTCTGTTTCCATGCTTACGATTCTGTCAGTCATTCATTTATCCAATCTTTCTTTTCTTCCACAAAACTATAGCTTTCAGTAGTTTGGTTTCTATGAGGTAGTTTAATTGTTACATCGCACTGCTGAGTGAACAAGTTCAGCTCCGAGCTGTCTGCCACCAGTTCACTGCAAGCATCACCAAGTCAGCTTACAGTTACTGAGCAGCACAAGTCTGTGTCATCCAACATTGCCATGTTTGTACATGTTCACACCAAAGATTCTGTGTCTGCCAATAAAGTTGTATTACGAATTTTAAATAAATTGTTTTCTCATTTTTTGTAATATTATATGCATGGATTCTTTGTCCTCCTTCCCTCCCTCCCTCCCTTCTCTCCTCTCTCTCTCTCTCTCTCTCTCTCTCTCTCTCTCTCTCTCTCTCTCTCTCTCTCTCAGTTCTTGTTCTCATTGAAAATTAAATTTTACATTTGCTTTATTTTAACTTAAGTTGTAGGTTCAAAAGATTTTGACAGTAATGGTTGCTATGGTTAGTCATATTTTATTTAGCTGTGTTCACTTGCAGAGTATTTGTATGTTATCGGGGACAGATTTGTAAAAAAAAAAGCTGACGTGCCGACATTTTTATCCTTGCATAATCTCTCTCTCATTCTCTCTATTTCCTGACATGACCATGAGTCCATGAGTGGTTAACATGATGTCAAAATCCAGTTTCTCTCCTCCCCCCCCCCCCCCCCCCCCCCCCCGCCTTTTTATTTAATTTTTAAATTTTTTTTAACATGGCTCTTACAACTAGTAGTTTCCCAAGTTTTTTTCTTTAAAAAAATCCAAAATAAAGAACTGCCTGACTCAACTTGAAGCTGGTTACTGCTTTTTTCTTTTCTTCTGTCAGCTTTGGAGTTACTGTATTGTCAAGTTAAGGATGTGCCTTGTCTTTCATGACTTCCTTTATAATCTTGTTAAGTACACACCTGCATGTATGCACATGCACACACAACCGAACACATACAATGTACACAATGCAAGGATGCTAGCACTTGACTGCCATCAGTGATAGCACCACACCCACAATTCCACCACTGCGCCCTGACCAATGTTCCAGCACCATTCAGCAACAGCTGTCTTTATTCTCATCCTCACCTACCATGGGGCAAAAACCTTGACACTTTCAATGTGTGTGGAAATCCACCCTTTCCACCCACTGCCTGTGGTAGGGATTTTTTTTGTTTTCTTCTGGAGTTCTGCCAGATACTACATCACAGTGTAGAACTGTATTGACGGCAAACGGGGAACTGGATGGAGGGTGGGTGGGTAGAAGGGGTGGGCTCCACACATACTGAAAGTGTACAAATTAGATGACCCAACGTGGATTAGAAAAGAAAGCACACAAACTGGGTTAAAAAGAATGCTGATGTTAATCAGACAATACAAAACATGCACAAATGCTCACTCAGTCACTGAAAGCACCTTTTCCCAAGCAACAGACTGATATAACACTAACAAATGATAATAAGAATGAAAACTGATCTAGTGCATGCGATAAATCGTGAATGAAGACTAGAGAATGATAATCGAATTTACATAATATCGATAATTATTTTACTTGGCTTGTTTGACAGCTTAAAAGACTGAGAACACACACACACACACACAGCACACAGACACACACACACACACACACACACACACACAAAAGGGGAGGGGGGGGGGGGGGGTCTCAATCTGTAAGCCCATAGGATATATAATATATATTGTGATCACTACAGATTTTTACGACAGGCCCTCCATGGTAGGGGAGGTTACGCAAAGGTGACTATATACAATCTTCGTGGTTGTCTCCCGTGGTCTGCCGCATCAGCGGTTTCGTCCAATGTCAGTCGCACAGGGTCACTTCACGACGACAGGCGAGTGGACTAATAAAAGCATAGATCTGTTAGTGTACACTTTTCCATTCATGAAAACAGAAAAGTGTTTCCTACGGACAGGTAGGTCCATGGTGTTTCCTTATCTGCTGTGAATGTTCTCAGGTGACCGCCATCAGTCGATAGCATCAGCCAATGACAATCGCCGACACAACACGGGACTCGAGCGAGAAATCGGAAGTTGCAGACAGCATTTTCTGACTAAGCGTGGAACGTGGAACGGAGTAGACTGGACGACAGTCGTCTGTTCCATTTCTATACTAACTCAAGGTAAGCAGACTGTTTTGTACCATGAACCACCGATGAAACCGTGATCCAACTCCCACAGCCCCATGCCCACGAACCCAGCTCCCTGTAAACCGATATTTTTAACCCATTTGTGATGACATCAATCAAACGAGCACAACAAAGACCACCACCACCAGAGCCAGTTACACCCAAGGAGGCCCGGCTCTTAAACACAAGAAGAAGAAGGTAGACTCGTCTTTGTTTTTGATCGAACACGAGTTCGTCCGAATGTCATTCATACTCATACGAGTCATAGTCGTCTTTTTGTGAGTTCTGCAGGTCTAGGACTTTCTGTGCTTGAATGCTGTGGCTCCAAGTTAACTCGCCCCCTTCTCCCTCCAGTTCCCCCACATGCCCCCCCCCCTTCCCCTCCCCCCCCCCCCTCCCCCCCCCTCCCCACCCTTCCCCATCTCTTGAATGGGTGCTATCCACTCAGTGGTGCTACCCCGCCCCGCCCCCTCCGCTGCGTTTATTTCCCCGGGCCCCGACTATGAAGTGAGCCGGTTTGGCCTAGCGGTAAGCAGAGAGACCTCGGTTCGAATCCGCTTCGGCTCTCCTTTCTCTTCAAAAGTTGTGGTCTGTGGACACTGTCTTGTGAGATCTGTGGACACTGTCTTGTGACTTTGGCCCTCACAATTAATGGGAAACATTAAAATGGCGCTCTTCGTTGCCCATCTTAATACAGGAGTCATTCTGGTGGTGACAGTGTAGCGATATGTATATATATATATAATAATCTCCCCCCCTCCCCCTCCACAGTCCCTCCCCCCTCCATGTCCCTAATAAGCCTTATGGTTTCTGTGGAAGTTAAGCACCATGTTTACTATCAAGTGAATGCATTATGTAGCCTACTTGAAGCAGGAATTAGCAACTGTGCTGATACATTGATGTTGCCTGTTGGTTTTCATGGTGCAGCTGTCCACATCACCACACAGCATCATGGGGGACTCTGCTGAAAAGAAAGGATCACAGTCAGAGCTGCAACAGTTCGACAGCATCTTTGCTGAGCTGGTGGATGATGTCATCAACTGTCCAGCAGTGAAGGGAACTGACACAGCATCAGCTATGAAGTGGTTTAGAGAGGTATGATACATGAAACTTAAGATAATTTGGTTTAGATACTAGTTTGTAGTACAACTCAGACATGATATTCATGGTAATATGGTTTATATACTTAAATATATATAATACAATCAAGACCTTGTACAGTAACAGTAGGCTAGTCTGCAATTTCACAGTCAGTCAGATATGAGGTTTTACACTGAACTTGGTTGAAAGTCTGCAAAAACTACAATGGGTGTGTAGATAAGCTCTTCACTTCTGTTTTCCCTTGCTCTGTTAAAGAGGAAAGTTGTAGCCTAGTATCAGTATTGCATCAGTGCAGAGAAACTGTATAAAAAAAACAAAAAAGTGTTCATCACTTCACAAGTTGCAAAGACCCATATTCCTTCAACTAATGTCTGCAAGTGATGTGTGCACATACACAGTATGACTTAGAGTTAGACTGCTTAGCATAGTAATTGTATTGATGGTGGTCTTTTTACTTCGTGTAACAGGTAGCCGAGTACAATGTTCCTTTCGGAAAGAAGAATCGTGGCATATCAGTGGTAACATCCTTCAGGGAACTCAAAAAAGACTTCACAGATGATGACATCAAACAAGCACAAGTTTTGGGATGGTGTGTTGAGTGGGTAAGTGAGGAAAATCAAAGTAGTAATAATAGAATTTTTTGTTGATTTGCCAGGCAAAGTTAACCTAAAGATAGGGTGAATAAAAATAAAGAAAGATTTGAGAAAAGGACAATACAACTTATAATCACTATGTGTAAATCAGTTAAACAGGCAAATTGTGTATAAATGTATAGCCATACATGTAGTAATATATGCTAATACAGTACTAAGATTGTCTGTTGTGCATTTTTTTTTTAAAGGAGAAGAAGAAAAGAAAAAAGGTATTGATCATTGGTTGGTTACCCAGTAGAACATGTATTATATATATATATATAGATATAGATATATATAGATATATATAGATGTATGTTTGATAAGTTTTGAAGTTGTCTGGTGTAGCCCTTTGTACTGTTGTTGTGAGAATTTCATTGTGTATTTCATGCAAGTAATGAGGTAGCTGGTATCAGGTGAAGTAACAAGGTAGCTGGTATCAGGTGAAGTAATGAGGTAGCTGTTATCAGGTAGCTTTCACTCAGCTGACAAGTATATATATATATTTTAAAGTTTGTCATTTAGTAGCACTGGAATTTTAAGGTGGCACTTACCCTTAGACAAAGAGTACTTTTGATATGTCTCTGCAGTCTTCTTTCTGTGGTTTACACTACAGTGCTATCTTCCGATTGTTTTCAGCTGCAGGCATTCTTTCTGGTTGCGGATGATGTCATGGATGCTTCCATCACACGTCGAGGGAAACCCTGTTGGTATAAAAAGGTAATTGCTTCGTTTCTTAATGTCATAGTTCAGGAGCTGTGTGAGAGTCGATGTGGCCGTCCTGGGCTGTCCATCCTAATGAGCATTCTGGTTTCCGTGGACTTACGTAAAGCTATACTGAACCATGCTTTGGCATTGGTCTCAGCTTGTCCCTAATATGTCAACTGACATCTGAGAACATTAAGCAACATTACCTACCTACCTACCTTTTCTTAATGTGACAGGTGACTGCCTGCTTGCGGGTGAAACATTGAAAGGCTCTCATTGTTGTCCATCCTAACAAAGAAATAATTCTGGTGGTAACAGTGTAGGGTTAGTTGCCACTGACAATCACAAAGGAGGTAACCTGTTCATGCCAATCAGAGGAAGCACTCTTTTTTCACCCATACCACAGCAGCGTAAATATCAAATGGGAAGGAAACTTCCTTCCCCCCCAGCTATAATAACGTTTCAGTTCCTGCAGGTTTGCAAATTAAAGGGACCTCCAAGCAAAGATGTGGGTTCAACTGAAAATGTTGAAAATGTTCAAATAATTCTATGTCGGTATTTGTGGTATTCCTATGGACGTTTCAGCAATATTTATGCAACACAATTGTCAAACTTTTTTTTTTGGGGGGGGGGGGGGGGGGGGGGGGGGGGGGGGCGTGGGAGGGGGAGGGAGGGGCTTCATATTTGAGCTCTTAGGGCTGCAGCCACGTAAAAAGGAGAAAAAAATGTAGCCAGTGAAGATTACAGAAGGTTGGCTTGTTCCATACAGGTCAACCTTATTTATTGGCAGAATTCCAGACGCACAAGGGCAGAACTCAGGGTGGCATTCTCACAACTTTCAAACTTTGACTTTTAACAAACTAGACCCTAAGTCAAGTCAAAAACAGTTGAGAGTGTTTTTTGTTCCATCACTGTTAACAAGGTCTGCTCCCTACTAGATCTCTGACAAGTATTAACAAAAGGTGGGTAAGTGAAGGCTGCAGCTGTGCCAGTCAGGGTTCATCCCCGGGGACCGCAACGGTAGCCAGATTGGTCTAGCCAGATACCCCAGAGTAGTTAATACACCGCACTCTCTCTCCTGTCTCCATTTTTGTTCTTTTTCTTTCTTTCTTTCTGTTTCTTTTTCTTATACCACTTTAAAAGAGCCGGTCATTCTGCCAAAAGTGCAGGTGGCAGGTTACAGCTAAACACGCATACACCTTACGTATGTGGATTTGCATGAAGTGACATGGTGCATGGTTGTATGGTGTACCAGAACTTGCGCTGAGATGGTTGCAGTTTCATGTGGCACCAGCCATGCCAGCGCTGTAAGTACACCACTTCGGTGGATATTTTAAAAAAACGCGCTATAAAGCTAGTCACTCATGTAGAACCACATGTGAGCGCAGTGAGTCTGCTCAAGAGAGCAGAGAATAGCGCTATATAAGTGATCATCAATCAATATAAACAATCATCAATCAATCAAAGGACTGCAGACCCGCCAAAAAAGTGCAGCATAATCTCCAAGCAATTCTCTGCTCATTGGAAGGTGGCTGCCTAATACAAAGAAGAAGAAGAAGAAGTTGTTGAACACTGAAGTGTTCCTGAAGAGGTACTGGTCTGGACCAAGATCCCAGGAGGTTGGGCAAGAGGGAGACAGTACCTATTGCTACACTGTCACCACGAGAATGTACATGGTGTTTGCATTAAGATGGGCAGTGGAGTTCTAATTCTGTTATTGTTGCATCGAGATGGGCAGTGGAGTTCTAATTCTGTTATTTTTGCATTGAGATGGGCAGCGGAGTTCAGATTCTGTTATTGTTGCATCAAGATGGGCAGCGGAGTTTGAATTCTGTTATTGTTGCATCAAGATGGGCAGCGGAGTTCTAATTCTCTTACTATTGCATCAAGATGGGCAGTGCAGTTCTAATTCTCTTATCATTGCATCGAGTTGGGCAGCAGAGTTCTAATTTTCTTCTTATTAAAAATATGCCAGTTAATTGTGAGGCAACTGTCACAAGACAGTGTCCACAGACCACAAGTTTTGAAGAGAAAAGAGAGCCGAAGTGGTATTAAACCAAAATCCTCTTGCTTACCAGCCTATCGCCTCACTGCTAGGCCAAACCAGCTCACACTTGATGCTTCTTGGGTTTGGTCCCCTGTATGCCTGTGATAGTTAAACATTTACTAAGTCAGAGAGTTCAGTTATTTGTCTGGACAGAAGTGGTCATGCACTTTGTGTGTCGAGCATACTGCATGGTTTGCGTGGCCTTGTTTCAGGATGGCGTGGGAATGACTGCCATCAACGACAGTTTCTTTCTGGAGTCTGCAGTGTTCCAGATCCTGCGTAAACACATCCGGGACCAGCCATACTACCTGAGCATTGTGGAGCTCTTCCATGATGTAAGTAACGGCATGCCTGATTGGGCTGGGGGGGGAAGGGGGGGTTAAGCCAGGCATCCCAGTGCTCGGAGGATGCTGGTAGTTTTGACAGCAGCTTTGTCTCCCCTCCCTCCCCCCAGCAGGGCAGTTTAATATACATAGAGTACCCATGTATACAGTCATCCCCCCCACCCCCCTCCCTCCACCCCCCACCCCCCAACACAGGTACTCTCTCTGTGAACAAAACATCTTGTTCATTTGTTCGTTCTCAGTCTCTCTCTCTCTCTCTCACTCTCACACACACACACACACTGTTCACCCCCACATACATACATGCATACATGCATGCACTCCAATCATCAAACTTCATTAAGTTGGATCTTTCTGGACACTTCAGATTGTCATGTTGGAAGTCTGAAGGTAGATTTTCATGGAAGATAGTCTGAAGAATTTTCTTTGGTGTAAATTGTGTCTTGACTGGATCCTACCCAAGATAAAATTGTGTTATGTTCTGGTACAAAGGAAATTAATATATTTTGACAGTGACCAGCATTAACACTGAGGTGTTACAGCTGATTTGATTGTTGACCCCCCCCCGTTCCCCTGTTTCCAACAGACTATCATGCAGACGGTGGTTGGCCAGTGTATGGACATGACGACAGCGCCTCCAGAGGGTACAATAGACTTTACCAACTTCACTGTAGAAACCCATGCTGCCATTGTCAAGTGGAAGACCGCCTTCTACTCCTTCTACCTGCCAGTGGCCCTCGCCATGTACATGGTAAAGTACTGAAGGAGTTGCCATGTTTTGTAGAAGTTTGTGTGTTCAGGTGTTGAGTTAGTGTTCATATTTCAGGTGTGGAGGGATGTGAGGATGTAGTTCAAACAGTATTTGCGCAAAAAAAAGAAGAGGAAAATATTCTCTGTGTGTGTTGTTTCAGAATGAACCTAAACAGATTTAATGATGTACAGTTGATCTGTTGATAACAACTGCAAAAGCGGAATCACTCAAATGTAAAAACACACGAGGGGAGTTTCCAGAATGAACCTAAACAGATTTAATAATGTACAACTGATCTGTTGATAACAGCTGCAAAAGTGGAATCACTCAAATGTAAAAACACACATGGGGAGTTAATTAGCGCTTGAAAGGTGCTACACAAACACAACAACAAAGACCTGAGTCGCCTACAGTAACTCTTACCTGGCATGTGAGTAAATACAAGGTCCATAAACTCCACCAGAGGTACATCCTCCGATGTAAACAAAAATATCAAATAAAGAAAACAAAAGATCTGTGAACCTTCAGCATCCATGCCATTTTAAAGCAACAAGCAAATTAATAGTTAATGATTTATTTGATTTTTTTTAAATCAGTGAAAATACCAAGGAGAAGATACATATCTGTGTGCATTGTGAATATTTTGTCCTGTGTCGAGCATCGTCCTCTTGAAGATCTAAGAAAGACTGACCTAATTCTCTCCATGTGGGTGTGCTGTCATGTTTCAGGCTGGAATATCCGATGAGGCATCACACAGTGCTGCTAAGACCATCCTTTTGCAGATGGGACACTTCTTTCAAGTGCAGGTAAGTTTTGATGGGTCACTATGAAGCATGTCATTCATCATCCATAGTTTTGAGAGTGTTATCACGTAAGGGAAATTAAAATAAAACATCAGTGGGCATTTACAAAACAAAATCCCTACTTTTAGTATTTTCACTTGTTCTGCTTGTTGGGCAAAACTTACTTCCAGAAGGCTAGTTCCAACTTACTTCCAGAAAGCTAGTTCCTTTAACCCTTTCTCTGCCAAAGAATATGTGCTACTCCTGCAGTTCCGTGGACAAAAAGAGTGTCTGGTGGTGAGATTCAGCTAACCAGAAATGTTAGTTTTCTCCAACTTTGCTTCTCCAGAGTTTGCGTGAAATGCCAGAATTAAAGCAGGACATCCCACGGTCTCTCACTGTGCCACAGGCAGAGAGAAAACGCTTTGTCAAGGGCATCGTATGACTTCATAGGGACAGTGAAAATGTTGAGAACAGCCACAGTCAGTATACTGAGCATTTGTAATCGGTGATGATCACGCGAAACATTTTTCATACCGTGACTGAAGTGGTTCACAGAAACATGTCAGACAATCACTGTAACCAGTCAGATGCATGTCTTCTATACTACTACTAGAACTCGACTTGCAATCACTCTTCTTCTCCCCCCCCCCCCCCCCCCCCCCCCCACACACACACACACACACATAACCCCCACATGCACTTTTTTTTCCGGTAAAAGCTGACATAGCCGGTCAGATACTGGAAATTACTGGTTAACATGAACCTTGATAATCTACAACTTTTTTGCACTCGGCATTGTTCTCTCTATGTTAACAGGCTGTGAGGCATTCTGTTATCAGACAGTCAACCAAGGATCTTTGATATGTGCAAAAACATGGTGCATGCTGTGCACACAGACACGTCTGAATTGAAATCATGCAAGAACACAGTTGTGCTTTGTTCCCACTTGATGCCAGTTTCTTTTAAATGGCATTGTTTCTTTCCTAAGGACTTCATGATAATCAGATTTTAATTCTGACTGCATGCCAGTTTACACACTACAACATTTTCCAACAGGATGACTACCTGGACTGTTTTGGGGCACCGGAGGTGATTGGCAAGATTGGCACAGACATCCAGGACAACAAATGTAGCTGGCTGGTGGTTCAAGCCTTAAAAAGAGCCACACCTGAACAACGACAGGTGTTACAGGTAGGCCAACAAACCCTGACCAGTTTGAATTTTTTTTTTTAATAACACAATAACACATCTATTTTTGAATGGAAAGAACAGTTATTGAAATACAAACGTTACATATTAAACAAACTAGTAATTTGTGTAATTTACACACTCGCACACACACACACACAATTTCAATGGTTGGTGGAGAGAGAGAGTTTGATTTTAACGTCCTGTCTGGGTGCAGTGTTGGTGTCAGTCAACAAATTAATGTGTCCGTGGAAGACTTGATCAAACCTCCAAATCCTGCTGCTACCAGCTCCATCAAATTAGTTCTGTCTGGAAGTGTCTTTCCACTGAGGCTATATTGAAACTGGTCACCACACTTATTCCATGACAGCTTGACTCCTGCAATGCTCCCCTTTCTGGTCTACCTGCTTCCTGTCTGTAGCCTTTATTGCATACAGCACTGTGCTGCTCGCCTCGTACTGAAAAAAACGTAAAACTGACTACATCACTCCTCTGTTTCAAGCTCTCCCACCTCTGGGTAGGAGCAAGCCAGGGCTGAAAAATCCCACATGACTCTGATGGGATTTGAACCCAAGACCTGACCCACAGTCCATGCATTAACCACTGCACTACAGGGGCCAGTCTCAGTTAGGTCCTTGCCAGCCAGTTTCATAGTTTGGGCGGTAATTACATACGTGGATAAGACCCACACTCCTGATGCTGTCCATCAGTTGGTGTGTATTTGACGGCAGTGATTTTTTTTGTAAGTTTTGTTCTGCCTGAGTGGTCATGCTAGCTCTGATAACCTTGACCCTCTTAAAAGGACACAGCAGCATTGGCTGTGCTCCTCTTGAAGGACCCTTTCAGAAAGTTTTTTTCTTTTCTTTTTCTGTCTCTCTCTTTTGTTGGTGTTACTTTTCTAGATTTATAGGCGTTTCTTTGTTTCACAGGACAACTATGGACAGCATGATCCCGCCAAGGTGGAGAAAGTGAAAACGCTTTACAGAGAGATGGGTCTGCCTGAAGTGTATGCGGAATATGAAGAGTCCAGCTACCAGGATCTCATGTCACTCATTAACAGCACCAGCGGTTCATTGCCACCAGCCATCTTTACTGCCTTCGCACAAAAGATCTACAAACGAACAAGCTGAGGGAGTTCAGCCCGGTGCTTTTTGCTTTGTGTTGAGGTGCTTCAGCCAGTCACTGACACTTGTGTGAGTGGTTAAAAGTGTGCTGCAAGGAAACTTAGACTTCAATTCAAACTGTTTTCTAAAGCAGTGGAAGAATTCTGCATTGTGCACAATGTTTGTGTCTTACATAGTTCAAGAACTGATCTACTTTACTCCTTATTGTTTCTGAATGCTTAGGTACAAAGATGATTTGAAATTGTTTTCTAGTCAAACCAAGTCAACAATTACATTAATCATCCCTCACAGGGCAATTCAGCTAACTACTAAAGGTTCTTTTGTTTAAAAAAAAGCATGTAAAAAGAACATCAGACCAAAATCAAAAATATTTAAATTGATAATAATAGACACAAAGAATTAAAACCATTTTTGTTTCCTCCAGAATTGGAAGAAAACATTTTTGTAGTGACTCTTGTTTCATATGTCTCAAGGGAAATTATTTTTACATAATCTGATTTTCAGTATTTGTGGTTAAAACTTCAGGTAAAGAAGTAAACAAAACACAACTGTCATAGTTTGTAGGTGTTCTGGTAGGACGGTTAAAGGATCATGCTTATGTATGCTTAGCATGACATTGTTGAATGTTGTGGTTTTCTAGTATGAAAGTAAATCAAAGTATCTGTGATTTTCTGGCACATTTTTTTAATTAGTATTTTGTTCACAAGGCATTTGCAATAGATGCAGTGCCTTAATTCCATGCCAGTGTGTGTGTGTGTGTGTGTGAGAGAGAGACTGAGTGTTGTGCGTGGTTGCTGTTTTTACTGATTTGGGGTTTTCATGATGTTCTGGGCTCTCGTAAACAGTGTGCTCTATTCTCAAATAAAGTCCGGTGAACTGAATTACAGTCAAGTTTTTCTACTGTTAACTACCTTAGATTTCTTATAAATTGTTTTATTTTTTATTTTTTATTTTCATGTTCAGTGTCAGGGGATTTTATATGGGGAATTTAAATGTGTTTTATCGTTATGTGATGTTTGTGATTAGTGTGGAGTTGAAGCGGGGATGTTGTTGGGTGTTATTTTGGATATCTTTAATGCCTTACTGAAAGTTACAACTGATGGTTGAAATTAAGCTGTGCACATCCAAGAATAATTGTGAAAGGAACAATTACCATCAGTATGACCACTGTTGTTGAAATATGTCACCACAATACTATTGCAGTTAAATTTGATTTGCCCAAACTTCTTTTTTTTACGTGGTGAAATCTCATAGACAGGCAATCTTGTTAGATTACCAGATGCACCCAGGATTGTTTATGACTGCCTTGTGTCATTGCTGGATGATATTTTGTAACTGAACATGTGTAGAATGACAAAACTGCACTATAGATGAATCTGAAAAGAACGTGAAAGCATGTGAAGTCTTTAGTATTGTGGAACCTCCTTGTAAGAAAGTTGACGAGATGTGGCAAATTTCATCACTTGCAGATTAAAACTAAGCGATTCATTTTTTCAGGCAGTTGGGGAGTGAAATATTTGTAGGAAGCCTGTATGAGAAAAGTCCACCAAGGCAGAATTGAACCCGGTTCCTTGTGGTTACCAGTTTGGTCCATATAATTGTGAAGTGGAACAAACTCCTCAAAATACACGGTTCACATGTGAAACGCCAAACCATTACAGGAAGCATCTGTTATTTTTCTTCAGTGCGTGTGTGTGTTTTACACAGATGATTGTAAATTGACATTTGGGTTGCTTTCCATGGGGAAAACTAGCAAACACAGTGCAGTGCTACCCAATTAAGGTCAGTGTATATGTATTTGTATAATTGCGTGATGAGAGACTACTATACTATCAATATAACTTGGCTATAGCCACATTGAGTCCAGTCAATTGTATGCAAAATATGGACTGAATTTATATGGAGCTGGCAAAGTCAAAATAGTTCACATTTAAAATTCATTTCCTTTCTGTCTACACACACAGTCACACACACACACACACACACACACACACACACACACACACACACACACACACACACACACACACACACATACACACACACACACACACACACACACACACATACACAAACACACTCTCACTCACTCACTTGCACAGGGACATATAGACACTCTTACACATACGCAAATGCCAGGAGAAAAGAAAAAGGTAAACATTCTTGTACGACTTTGTGAGACTGATGCTCATATTTTGTGAGTGAGGTGAGTTGAACAGAGGACTGTGTGATTTGTGAGGCAAGGTGTGGAATGTTGTCTGATGTGGTGGTGTGCTGTGGAATGTCCAGTGTGAGATGTGGTGTGCTGTGGAATGTCCAGTTTGAGATGTGGTGTGCTGTGGAATGTCGTGTGAGATGTGGTGTGCTGTGGAATGTCCAGTGTGAGATGTGGTGTGCTGTGGAATGCCCAGTGTGAGATGTGGTGTGCTGTGGAATGCCCAGTGTGAGATGTGGTGTGCTGTGGAATGCCCAGTGTGAGATGTGGTGTGCTGTGGAATGTCCAGTTTGAGATGTGGTGTGCTGTGGAATGCCCAGTGTGAGATGTGGTGTGCTGTGGAATGCCCAGTGTGAGATGTGGTGTGCTGTGGAATGCCCAGTGTGAGATGTGGTGTGCTGTGGAATGTCCAGTGTGAGATGTGGTGTGCTGTGGAATGTCCAGTGTGAGATGTGGTGTGCTGTGGAATGTCCAGTGTGAGATGTGGTGTGCTGTGGAATGTCCAGTGTGAGATGTGGTGTGCTGTGGAATGCCCAGTGTGAGATGTGGTGTGCTGTGGAATGTCCAGGGAGATGTGGTCTGGAAGCATGTGAGATGTGGTGTGCTGTGGAATGTCCAGTGTGAGATGTGGTGTGCTGTGGAATGTCCAGTGTGAGATGTGGTGTGCTGTGGAATGTCCAGTGTGAGATGTGGTGTGCTGTGGAATGTCCAGTGTGAGATGTGGTGTGCTGTGGAATGTCCAGTGTGAGATGTGGTGTGCTGTGGAATGTCCAGTGTGAGATGTGGTGTGCTGTGGAATGTCCAGTGTGAGATGTGGTGTGCTGTGGAATGTCCAGTGTGAGATGTGGTGTGCTGTGGAATGTCCAGTGTGAGATGTGGTGTGCTGTGGAATGCCCAGTGTGAGATGTGGTGTGATGTGGAATGTTCTCTTACCAAAAAAAATTCAAGTCAGTCAAGAAATTCTTTATTCCTTCAAAGGAAAATGTGAAAAATGTTTGCGAGTTTTCTGGAGAAAAAGGTCAGGAGAACGGACCATTAGCATAAATATTCAAAAGACAGAACAAAAGGACTGCAGAAAAACAAGAGAGGAAACAGGAAAGGGGAGTCAAATGACAGCCCTGAGGTTCCAGACAGCATCCCCGGACTCCCTTCGGGGTCCTGGAATAACAACTGTAACACATTGTAAGTGCAGTAAACATAAATATGAAAGCTGATGACCAACACTAGTAAATGGTTTTGAACGTCCTGTCAACCGCAAAGGGTCACATCAGGACAACCACACTCCTCATAAGCAAAAGCACATTTCAAAACTCTTCTTTTATAAAAACGCATTCTCAAGTCAATCCACATTCCATCTCATTTATCGATACCAGCTTAAAGAAAAATATCAAAAAGGAATGGACAGAAGCAATAAAAATGAAATGTTATAAAAATTGATAATGGCAAATACCAGTGCCATATGGCAGCAAAGTGCACACAATACCTACCAAGTATCGTCTACTAGCTAAACAATTTCGAAGATCCGCTTGCAGCGGGTGGAGAGGTCTGCATTTAAACGGAGGGTTGTCTTTCTGCTGTTGAGAACAAAATACCGTAGTGCTTCCCATGGGGAATCGGGTTTGATGCTCCTGAAGTACTGTTGTCCCTGCTGGGTCATGAAGCACGCCAGCACGTTCCCTTCTGCAGCATCAACCTCTTTAACCTGAAAACGCACAGATATATACAAAATAAGGCAATGATATATAACAACTGCAAAATGGATGTATGAAATTTACCACACCAATGAAAAACGTATGAGGAAAATGACTGCATTCTGGCCCCGTAAGTAAATGTATGTTGTTGTTTTTTGATTGATGATCGCTTATATAGCGCTATTCTCCGCTCTTTTGATTGATGATCGCTTATACAGCGCTATTCTCCGCTCTCTTGAGCAGACTCACTGCGCTCGCATGTGGTTCCACATGAGGTGACTAGCTTTTTATAGCGCGTTTTTTTGTTTGTTTTTTTGTTTTTTTAATATCCACCGAAGTGGTGTACTTACAGCGCTGGCATGGCTGGTGCCACTTGAAACTGCAGCCGTCTCGGCGCAAGTTCTGTGTACACCATGCACCGTGTCACTTCATGCAAAGCCACATACGTAAGGTATATGCGTGTTTAGCTGTAACCTGCCACCTGCGCTTTTGGCAGAATGACCGGGGTCTTTTACGTACTGCTGCGGTAACACGGGGGTGGAACGGATACTGAAATAAGAGTCAGCACAGAAAGTTGACCCTGGAGAACAAAATTCTCCCGCCGCTCCAGCAGGGATTCGAACCCGCGACCTGTCGATCACGAGTCCGGCGCTCTAACCACAGCTATTTCTAGAACTTTGGTAGTGTTGTGGGTGAGATGGGGGAGAAGGACACTCTAGTTTGAATGGAACTTCAAAACCCGCATGTACCTGACAAATGTAATCGTTTTAATCTTCCCAGGGCAGGATGTAAAACTCATCAGGCAGCTGAAACATGCACAAAGAACAAAACTACGTCAGTTGAGAAGTTCTATTCTGGCTTTCAGCTCACACTTTAGACTGCATCTGTCCTACTAGAAATAGAATTAAAATTGTAATTTTATTCTGGCTTTCAGCACCCACCCACTTTAGATTGCATCTGTCCTGCTAGAAGTAGAATAAAAACTAAAAACTAAAAATGAATCAAAGTAACGTAGCCAAGATGCATTGGTCCAAAGATAATGAATGTTACATGGGGGAAAGGAAATCATCCAAAGCAAGGAGTACAGATTAATTTCATCAACAGTGGGTTTCCTCCTCTTCTCACCTGTCTTGGAGATCTGCAAATTGTCATCTTCGATGAAAGCAGTGCTGAGTGTGCCCTCGGCGACAGTGGTGTTCTCCATAACAGCAGCCTCCTCGGTTGGGTGCAGATGTCTCGGTTGGGTGCAGATGTCTCGGTTGGGTGCAGATGTCTCGGTTGGGTGCAGATGTCTCGGTTGGGTGCAGATGCAGCAGTGGGACGAAATGGTTTGCTGACCCCCACTGATCAATGATGTCATCACGATGGGACGTCCACGTGACGTAACAAGGTGTGTCAGTCTGCGTGGTCCTGTGTTGGACGGATTGTGCTTTTCGCCAGCATCCTTTTGTACACCTCTCCTTTGTCAGGGTGCACACCTGTCACAGGTACCTTCAAGATGTCTGCAGCAGCACTGAACAACAACTCAACCAAACAGAAGATAAGACATCACATTTTTCATCGTTTTTAGCCGTTTAACTGTTGTTTAAGTGTCGTTTTGTCGATCGACGAAGGGGATTACCCCGAAAATTTGCAAGGATTACCCCGAAAATTTGCATATTGTGAGTCTATGTCATACTAAATAAGCGTTCTTTGGAAACTTTTATGTGTTTGGATCAATTCCAATCAGAAAATAGCACGCGTGACATGCAACATGACGCGATATCATCGAGTGACGCATTGTGATGTCACATTTCGACACGCGCAGTCTGCATCACTGTAAAAGAAATACAAACTTGGATACACACAGGCAGCTGGAGGAAAGAAAGAAAAGAAAAAAAGAAAGAAAAAAAAGAAGGAAAGAGATAAAGGGGAAAAAAAGAAGATAACAGCACACACCGTATCTATTTCTGATTCGTGATTGTGGTATTTTAACAGTTGAATTCACTCATTTCAACGAGTGTGGCTTGGAACATCGTTCAATATTAGAAAACTTTGTATGTCGGTCGACCTGTTGTTTTCGTGAACATGAACGCCACACGAATGACTGAGCTGACAAGGCTCGGTCCCACATTCAAGACATTGATACGTTGAATGAGAATCAAACTGGCAGGCCAGAGTTACACCACCTGTCGTCGGAGTAATCAGCTGACAACATTCCAACAAAAGGAAGACCCCACCACTGGCCTGCAAGTCCTAATCAAGGCGACAGCTTTTGGCGTCAACATGCTGAAACGCTACACAAAAGCATGATCAAGCAACATATGGGGGGGGAACAGAACAAAACTGCTGTACAAGATCTCGGGTTAAATGACTGCGTCCGATTGGCCGGAGAATTCAATATGACCAACGCGAACGTAACGCCGGAGTTTGCTGGAAAAGAAATCAACAGTTCAGCGCGGACTTTCTTCGTGGCTGCTGGGACAGTCATGGTGCTGAGTGGATTACTGGGGAACATGCTGGTCCTTGGCAACCTCCTGTCACCCAGAATGCAGGCTATGTGTTCCGTACACAACATGCTGTTGCTCAACATGTCCATGGCAGACCTGCTTATCACGGGCTACTGGCTGCCCTTTCTGGTCCTGGACTTGTATCTTGGACACATGCCGGTGGCCGGCTTTGCCCACTGTGTAATCAACGGTGTTTTAGACGTTTGGCTGGAGGTGGTGAGTTCGGCTTCCCTAGCTTATGGGCACGTTTGATAGGACACATACATGTGTAATGACCTGGGCCATGCACACACCGGTAATTCAATTTTTGTTGGCTGCTGGTGAATCTTAAGAATTAGCCATGCAGGAAGTGTATGTGGAAAAGCTGGGACAACATCTATAGATTACTACTCTTCCGTCTGTTTTCTCACTTTTTTCTTTCTTACACACACACACACACACACACACACACACACACACACACACACACACAAATCCGATGCTGTCCCGTTACTGCTGCTGATACTACTACTACTATTACTACTGCTGCTGCTGCTTCTACTACTATACTGCTACTGTTAAGGAGTTAAGTTGTTGCTGTTGCTCTGCTGACGCTATTTCTCTTCCTGTGGTTAGGCCTCTACCATTGCTTGTATTCACCAACCTTTTCTGCTGCCGCTCCTTTTACAATCAACTTAGCGCGCGGCCAGACACTAAAAGGCCATTACATTAGGCTACATCGGTTCACGGTCCTCTTTGAATACAGCTTCTGTTTTGTCCAGGTTTAAAGGTGAAAAGAGCGCCCACATTTGTGCGAAACAATCAGCTGCAGGAGAAAAAGGAAGATTAAACACGTTAATACAATAATAATAATAGCAATTATGTAATCCGCCTTTCTAGCCTTGCCCGTTTAACCCATTCCCTGCCATCAGGACACCACGCGATGTCCACAGCAAAACGCTTCCCATATGCCTGTCTCGTCAGGTCCTCCTGCTTAAATTCCAGCTCTCAAATAGCGCATTTAGTAACTTAGTATTTTGCACCCAGGGGCGGGGGCGAGGGAGGATTGACTAAAATAAAGTCAAACCTATCAGTGGCAATATTTCAACGCTGTCTAATACAGCAACAATTAAATGCAAAGCAAAACAAATGTGCAGACAGTTATGATAATTATGTAGAGATTAACGTGTGTGTGTGTGTGTGTGTGTGTGTGTGTGTGTGTGTGTGCGTGCGTGCGTGTGTGTGCGTGCGTGCGTGCGTGTGTGCTTTCGTGCGTGTGTGTGTGTGTGGTGTTTGTATGATGTGTGCACGCTCGTGTGTGTGTGTGTGTGTGTGTTAATACACAGGTATCTGTCATGTCCCTGCTGGCCGTGTCTTTCAACCGCTACCTGCACGTGTGCCACTCCAAGCTGTACTACCGCATCGTCAACAAACGCCGTACCATCATTACGTGTGTTGCACTCTGGGTCATCTTTGCCATCCCGGCCCTGCCGCCCCTGTTCGGCAAAGGAGCTTACGTCTACATGCCAGAGTATCATATCTGCTCCTACAGCAGGAAGAAAAGCTTTACCCACCCAAAGCCGTACATCATCTTCATGAACGTGGTAGTCGTGTGCCTGGTGGTGCATTGCAATTTCAGGATCTTTCGGTTCTGGCGTACCACGCGGGATAACCTGTTGAAACACGGTGCAAACAGATACCACCAAAACTTGAACTTAGCACAGCGAAAGTTGGGGACCATCAATGCGCAAGGCTGCAGTTCGCTAAAAAGCGACGAAAGGCGTTTCGGTGAGGACGTGAAGGAGATGGACTGCGAGAGAGATGGTGCTGGCACAGGGCAAGCGGATTTCCCGGAGCTTACGACCTCTGTCACATCCTTTCGTCTCTCAGAACTTGACAGTCGCAGTGACTGGATCCCTTTCAACTCCAGTCAGTACAGGACTCAACAGATGTTAGAACCATCTGATTCATCGAATGAGGAGATTGCCGTGCAAGAGAACGAACATGTGATAAAAGTGGACAATGCTGAGATACCGACTGTAGACGAGCTTAAACAAGAGACGAACCCGCCCACAGAAATGGAAAACTGCCACGTCCCGAAAGAAGCCCCTCGTAATTCTACGCCTATGAAGAAAAAACAAGGTTCATCGAACCCTCCGCAGAAAACTCTAACAAAATATAAATCAGATACTGAACAGTGTGTAATACCGACCGACATTGAAAACTTAGACACGAACCCGAGCGTGAAAACGCAACAATCGGAGGATAAGACCCAAGGTGATGCATTCCGGCACATTTCTTCGGTAGTTGATATGCCATCGTCAAGCCTAAAACATGCACTGGAAAGCTTAAACAAACAAGAAAAATACCCAGGAAAAACGCCTGCCGGAACAGCAAAAAAACAACAAGATATCAGTTTACTACACGAAGAGGAATCGAACCCCCAGAACTGGAACCGCTACACACTCTATACAATTCACGAAATTAACGCTGAGACTAGCAAGCTGAGTGTTCGATCCAAAAGTCAACAGAGTATTAAAAATGCCACGTCAGAAACGAATCTCCCTACGCAGGAATCGTGTAACATAACCTCTAGCGTGGACAGCACGAAAGAGGCTGAGAAAGAGCTTGGCCCCATGCCAGACACCGAGTGGAAATCCGGTGCAGAGCATGTAAA
This sequence comes from Alviniconcha marisindica, assembly GCA_018857735.1. Taxonomy (NCBI): domain Eukaryota; kingdom Metazoa; phylum Mollusca; class Gastropoda; family Provannidae; genus Alviniconcha; species Alviniconcha marisindica. Next base: position 73,366 of record JABMCL010001974.1, read on the forward strand.
CCATCCGCAGGCCTCCGCGAGCTGGCAACGCTCCGGCGAAAGAATCGCACCGATGGATCTTCCGAACGCACAAAGCGCACCCACTGCAGATAATCTGGAAAAGCTGGCTAAAACCGTAGGGAAAAAGTCCGTGAGGATGTCCCTACCCTTTGCTGACGATCGACCCAAAATGGGTGCTGTTTGGCAGACACGAAGAACAGTTGCAAATGATTACGACGTAGACCGGTTCAGTGTGGGATCAGCTTCATCGACCAGAAGTCGGGCGTCTAGCTACGTATCGTACATGGCAGGGGAACTTTCCTTTCGTGAACTAGTCACTCTGTTCGTGAGAGGAGTGCTCCCAAGTTTTTTCTGTCATGGGGGTCAGGGTTCCGTGCACTCGCTTTACACAGTCAACTCAGAGGGGAGTCGCCGGTCTTCCTTTTTTTCCCATCCTGTCAGACACAAATGGCGAGAAAGTGCTCGGAAAGCTCGAGAGAGGGGCCTGGTACGAGCTCTGTTGGTCGTCGTAGTGATGGCGGCCCTCTCCATTGTGCCCTACGTAATTACTACCATCCTGATCCCACTTATCTATATGCCCGCAGAAGTGGTCATATCGTGCCTCCTCTTCCTCTACCTCAACAACTCTTTTAGCTGGATCGTGTACGTCCTCATGATCGCTTCAGTCCGACAACGTTACGCTGACAATCTGCAGCGGTTGTGTAGGTCAGTGCGGATTTGCTGTTCGCGCAATGTACCCGTGGACGCGTCTTCCCCGGCCCCGCCGCAGCGCCCAGGTATCGATTAGGCAGAGGAGTTTCATACTAGCTCACCCCCCGGACTATCGGGTCTCCACCAGAGCAATGCACTAGTTCACATCCTGGACATGACCCCTTACACTCCCCCCCCCCCCCCCCACGACTATCCGATCTCCACAAGACAGGTGTATTAGTTCAGCCGCAGGACTATCGGATCTCCACCAGACAGGTGTACTAGTTCAGCCGCAGGACTATCGGATCTCCACCAGACAGGTGTACTAGTTCAGCCGCAGGACTATCGGATCTCCACCAGACAGGTGTACTAGTTCAGCCGCAGGACTATCGGATCTCCACCAGACAGGTGTACTAATTCACCTCTAGGGTCATCGGTCTTCACCAGACAGGTGTGCGAGTTCAGCCGCAGGACTATCGAATCTCCACTAGACAGGTGTACTAGTTCACCCGCAGGGCCATCGGATCTCCACCAGACCTGTACTGGTTCAGCCGCAGGACTATCGGACCTCCACCATACAGGTGTACTAGTTTACCCCCAGGGTCATCGGTCTTCATCAGACAGGTGTACTAGTTCACCCCTGGAGTCATCGGTTTCCATCAGACAGGTGTACTAGTTCACCTCCAGGACCGTCGGATCTCCACCAGACCTGTGCTGGTTCAGCCGCAGGACTATCGGATCTCCACCAGACAGGTGTACTAGTTCACCTCCAGGGCCATTGGATCTCCACCAGAGCTCTACTGTTTTAGCCGCAGGACTATCGGATCTCCTCCAGACAGGTGTACTGGTTCAGCCGCAGGGCCGTCGGATCTCTACCAGACCAGTACTAGTTCATGCCCAGGGCCATCGGCTCTCCACTAGACCTGTACTAGTTAATCCCATTCGGCCGCAGGACTATCGGATCTCCACCAGACCTGTACTAGTTCAGCCGCAGGACTATCGGATCTCCACCAGACCTGTACTAGTTCAGCCGCAGGACTATCGGATCTCCACCAGACCTGTACTAGTTCAGCCGCAGGACTATCGGATCTCCACCAGACCTGTACTAGTTCTCAACAGACCACCGTTCTTTTACGGCCACTTTTCTACACCCCCTCTCCTCTCCATCACCGTGTGCAATGATCAAATACTCGCTAAGACCATACGTATCGGACCACTCCTTTTCAAGATCACTGTTTACACTCCCTTTTACTCTCTCCGTTGTGAAATGAATCCCTCATCAAAGACCACTCTCTTCTAACACGGCATTTTTATGCTCTCTCCGTAGTCAAGTGGAATTAACTTGTCAAAGGCCACTCTTCTCCCCCCCCCCCCCCCCCCCCATTTTATACTCTTAAATTCAGGTTAATTTAAGGCGCCAGTTCTACCTAGATTTCTGAAAAAATGATTGTTTACCACACATGAATAAAACTATTGTTTTAATTACTTGAAGGAATCTAGTTTTGTGTCGCGTTTACATTTTTGCTCTATGTCAAAGCAGTCCTGAGATATTTGTTGTTACAATGAGTATGTGTGCGCTGAAAAACCTGCTTCCGCCACTTTTCCTGAAAATCGGCCTTTTGTTTTGGTTTTTCAATCATAACCTTGTCATTGTTAAAGTTACAGCCATAAAACTTTGCATGCTACAAGTTTGTACCAATAGCTTGGACATGCTTTCAGTAGTGTATGTGCAATCAAATGTTATGTGGAGCAAAACTGTAGGCAAAATACATGAACGTTTATGAGGTTATCATAATCACAATATGGGATTTTGTGACTTCATTGTAGAACAAAACCAAGATAATAGACTTGTCTGTATTTGGTTCAAACAGAAATCCTCAGTCGTTTCGAAATTAGTAAAACCATAAATAATACATGGTTTTCCAGAATGCGAACGTTCATGTGTGTGTGCTAATTAATTGTTTTGTGACGTATTATAATTATTAGTTCCTACTAAAACTGAATATTGTATTTACAACAGCAGATCTTTAGCTGCATTTCAGCCAGATGGTATCAAATTTTGCTGCTATTTAGTTGTAGAACTATTAAATACATTAAACACTGTCCGTGTGGTAGAACTGGTAATTAACCTCCTACCGAAGACCTTCCCCTCTTTTAAGAAGCACATTTTCTTTTATACTCATAGTCAAGTTAATTAAATGCCCTCACCGCTACCGCCAGAAAGACTTCTCTTCTTTCAACGCCACATGTGTACGTACAGTGCAGTGTAAATGAACTCATCGTCAAAGATTACCCCTCATTTAACTCGAGATCCCGTTGTGTTGGTTTTTTGGTCTTTCTTTCGGCAGGGGTTCTATGCACTGTTTAATTCTGCCTATCCATGGCTTAATCTGACGTGCAGAAGGTAAGTAAGCCTTTTTGTTTTGTTTTTTGTCTTCTTCTTTCCTCGAGACCTATCTGTGACCTGGAGGTTAAGATAGTGTTACTGAAACTGTGTGAACAAGTAGCTTCAAAGACGCTGTTACAATTCAAGGAATAGTAATAGATCTCATAAACTATTTGCTTTGCCGTCTGTGTGTGTGTGTGGGGGTGGGGGGGTACGCGCATGATGCAATTTGTGACTATCTAGTATGCGTGATCAAAAACTCGACATGATTCCAGCGGCCATAACAACAATCTTAGTGTTGGCCTGTATCTTTGACTGTGCAGTAGCCTACCCGGCGGATGACCCATTTCGAGTGCTACCCTTTGGTATCAACTTCATACCATTTCAGATCACTTCAAGGTAGTGCTACCCTTTGATATCAGCTTCATTCCATCTCAAATCACTTCAATGTAGTGCTACCCTTTGATATCAGCTTCATTCCATCTCGTATCACTGTAAAGTAGTGCTACCATTGGTATCAGCTTCATTGCATCTCACATCACTTCAAGGTAGCACCATGCAGAATCAGAAAGATGAACCTACAATTAGCATTTGGTTTTTGTATGTTATTGTTTTTTTTGGTTATCAAATTCAAACTATTCATGACTGCTACATATTTTGAGTACTTGGGTCATCAGCATAATAGATGTATTTTTATTGATTGCAATGACGGATGTATCAGGGGAAATAATCACAATTTTCAAATATACAAATAAGTAACTTGATGCTTTACGCCCAGTCAGCCAGTCCGGTTATGTCAGGGTGAAGACAGTATGACAGTCCGTAGCCTTGGGCATGGCAGCGATTTGGATTTGTATCTTAACCTGTAATGTATTTGCTTGATTTACACAATCGATTGGTTTGTTGTTGCTGTTGTTGTGATTCCACCTTCAGGCCATGTATAAGTCACATAAACTTCATCAGCTTCAGAAAGATTAAGTTGAAAGTGAGCTCGTTTTTTTCTTCTTCTTTTTTCTTTCTCTCTCTCCAGCATGTTGCACGGTGGTATTCGAACATTGTGCGAATGTTACATAATTATACTATTAACACGCACAATCATACAGGTATTATACTAACAAGGTCAAATGCTAAATTATGAAACAAATCATGCTTAAAGCATCATGGATTGTTTTATTTTTCAGTAAAAAGAATGACATATCCCGCACAGAGAGAGAGAGGGGGAGTTGGGGGAGAGTGAGAGTGTATGATTTTATTGCCGACATTTCTTGCCTGATGATATCATTCAATTTATCATACATTACCTATACCGTTCATAACTGAACTATCTTTGCAATAAAATAATATGTGCAAAACGGACCCTAAGAGACCATTTCGTAAAAGCCTTCTTCTTCTTCTTCTTCTGGACGTTTTCATTCAAGTAAAACATTTTCCATCATTTTAAAACCTGCAACTCCCCCCACCCCCCAAATAAACACACAAACAAAACAACAACAACAACACCAACAACAACTGAACAAAAACAGTCGAAATACCGGAAGACAATCAAACTCAGTCATAAGCAAACGCACACTTTAAAACCTCTCATATAAAATATACACATTAACTTGGATTTGCAGATTACACAACTTTTCTCATAATTAAAGTAAAATCTACAGAATACATTCACAAATTAATTCAAACATAAAACAATACATACATACATACACAAACATCCATTTTCGAAGAGTTATAATCCCTTCGATATTAAACCCCTTGTTAATAATATTAAAAGAATTAAAAAATAAATAAAATGGAAGCGTAATCTAGGGCATTCTGGCATTGTCGACCAGTCTGTCTGACTTATCACTACCAGATTAAAGAAGAAGGGAAAAAAAGTAGTCTGGCATTAGGGGTAAAACTGTCCAAGCAGTCCGGATTTAGATGTGTGTAAACCACCGAGATTACACAACATTTTATTTTTAGCTCATCATGGAAATCCCCAGGGGATTTAATTTTGTCTTCAGGGGATCGAGACTATGCCGAAATCCCCTTGCAAAGCCTCTGAAGACAAAAATGCTCGAGGGATTCCCAAGATGAATTAATGAGTAAAACGTTGTGCAATATATTTAGCACAGTCTTAATAAACTGTCGTCACGGAAACAGTTAAAAGTTTCAAAGTCGTATCCGAAGGACTGGCATGTCGTGGAAAGTGTGTGTTTCATTGAACGATGGATGATGTTCTTCTTTTTTCTCAGTATGTCATTATCCCTTGCATGAAATTCAGGTCGCTTTACCCCAGTAAGGCACAGCAGCCGCAAGAGCAGCGCTACCCATTCCTGTCGGTGTGTGCAGCCGTTTCGTGTGTAATGGTACTAATAATGGCATGGCTGCCAATGTTTGGTATTTTGAACGTGCTCAATAGCTGTTGATGCATGCGATAGCACACGGGGGCTGTACGGACACCGTAAGACAGTTTGCACAGTAAGTTGACTTTGGAGAGAAAAAAAGAAGAAAAATCCCTTGCTGCACCGGGGACTCGGACCCGCTTCAGTATCACGCCTGGCTTTTCAGTCGGACATTCTACCAAATGAGCTATCAGGCCCTGCCCCTGTTTCTCAAGGAAGTACCTGGCAAGCTGCGTGGACCATGCGGGTGAATTTTGAATTTTGAGTCGTGCCTTTCGGACAGTGTTGAATAATAGTAACAGGACTGGGTACTTTGTGACCGGTTCGTTCGTTCCTTGATTCTTAATGTCCTCAGATGTCGGATGACATAATTGTGACCGGTGTAGTGTAGTGCATTATATGGATAGGTGGGTGTGGATGGTGGTGAGATGCGAGTATGTTCGTGTGTGTTTGTGTAGTGCGAGCGTGCGTGTGGTGTGGTGTGTGTGTGTGTGTGTGTGTGTGTATGTGTGTGTGTGTGTGTGCATGAGTCAAATTGCTAATTTTCTCCCTTTCTTCGTTTGGTTTATACTGTTCAATCTACAGCGTGTTGAGCTTATTGAGGAGTAGGCAGCTCCAGAACCTTCTCATCATTATTATTAATCATCACTAATACTATTATTATATCTCAGCCGTGCCATATCTCTCTACATTACATCCTGTATTTTCCTCTAAGCCGTTGGAAGACAAATTCACTACAATCATCCGGACGGCTGGCCAACAGGCAGGGTCACAGTACTGGCGCCCATGTCCTCTACAATGTGACGTCATCGGCTATGACCTCCGCTTCTGTTTGAGGACACGGCGCAAGATTTTGCCGCTGGCAGTCTTGGGGATGGAGTCCACTACCTCTATTCCTCCGCGTAGCTTCTTGTAGGGGGCTACCTTGCCTGCAACACGTGCAACACGGTTTAGACGTCACTTGTTGTGACTGGTGAATGACAGGGGTTGGCAGAGAGCCAGGACATGGTCTGGTTGTTTCTGGTCTGGTGTCTCCCTATCTTTTTGTCCTTAATAATAACAACAGTAACTAATAATAATAACTTTACAACTAATACAAAATACGCAAGTGCCACAGACGCATTGAATGAAGAATTTAACCTGCTCACCACACTCACACACACACACACACACTCACACATACACACACACACGCGCACGCACGCACGCACGCACGCACACACACACACGCACACGCACGCACAACAGAGTCATGTTGGGAAAAGGTGAGTTTTGAATGCTGATCTAAAGGAAAAAGTTGGGAGATATGGATGTTTCATTGTCTTTGTCTCCGCCTGTCTTTATCTCTCGATGCTCTGTCTTTCCCTTCTGTCTGTCTCCTCCCCCCCACCCCCACCGAGACTCCCTCTCTCTTTCCCTCTGTATCTGAGACTCCCCCCCTTCTCCTCTCTGAGACCCCTCTCTCTTTCCCTCTGTATCTCAGACTCCCCCCCCCCCCCCACCCCCCCCCACACACACACACCCTCTCTCTCCCTCTGATGCGATCCTGTTCTGGTGACAGGACGTTAGACTCCAATGATTTAATGCTATATCTCTCACCAGGAAGCGTCAAATTAACAACTCTCTCTCTCTCTCTGTTTCTGAGACCTCTGTCTGTATGTTCCCGCTCTTCACTCAGTCATTCTTACTGTCTATCTGTTCTGCCCCCCCTCTCTCGCTCTCTCTCTGTTTCTGGGACCTCTGCCTGTCTGTCTTTCTGTTCCCTCATTCTGACTGTCTATCTGTCTGCCTCCCCCCCTCTCTCTTGTTGATGCTGTATTTGTCTTTAGCCTTCTTTCATAATATTTGACTGTGAATGTCTTGGTTATTAGTAGTACTGTAGCAACGGCACCTTGAGGCCTCTGTCTGTCTGTCTGTTCCCTCAGTCATTCTGACTGTCTATCTGTCTGCCTCCCCCTCTCTCTCTCTCTTATTGATGCTGTATTTGTCTTTAGTCTTCTTTCATAATATTTGACTGTGAATGTCTTGGTTATTAGTAGTACTGTAGCAACGGCAGATATGCGAGTCGGCCTTTGTGCTAATATCTTCACTGTTGAGAAATAAAGTTCAGTCTCTCTCTCTGTCTCTGTCTCTGTCTCTCTCTTCTCTCTCTCGTTTACGGCGAGGATTGCATTATTCTGGTAGTAACATGTTTCCTGACCTATGACAGTGAACAAAGAATTGCCTTAAACAGTGGGATGAACAAGTCTTCCAGTTTTATATGAACGATACATCCATAAAAAATAGTCAAGCGAGAAAGCTTGAAAGAACTCAGTACAACACCGCTAATCTCAGTCGGCCAAGGCCAAACACGGCAGCGGCCATGCACCGACACACGGCACGTGAAGCAGCTGTGACAGCTGAAATGAAGGATATATATATATATATATATATATATATATATATATATATATATATATATATATATATATATATATATATATAAAGGGCGAGTGGGGCAGGGCGAAATGTGGTGAGCCGGTTTGGCCCAGAGGTAAGGCGATAAGCTGCTAAGGAGAAGGGTCTCGGTTCAATTCCGTTTCGGCTCTCCCTTCCCCTCAAAAAGGTTGTGGTGTGGACACTGTCTTGTGACTTTGTTGCTCACAATTAATGAAAGATTAGAATGGCTCTCATCGCTGCCCATCTTAATGAAGGAGTCATTCTGGAGTGGTGATAACTGTGTAGCGAAAGGTATATAATCTCCCTGCCTCCATCCCTCCCTCCTTCTTCCCCCACCTCCATTCGCCCGTCCCTAATAGCCCTTATGGTTACGTGAAAGAAAGAAGGATCAAACTGACACAGCTCACGTGTGGTATGAACAGGGAGGTGGGCCTGGGCTCTCATCGTCCCTAATAATTAGGCCATAGGGGTTCTGTGGACATGAAGCACCATGAAAGAAAGAAGGGCCAAACTGACAGAGCTCAGGAGCTGTGTGAACAGGGAGGTGGGTCTGGGCCCTCATTCCCTATCCCACTTTCCCCCCGTCCCTAATAAATAAGCCATACGGTTTCTGTGGACGTGAAGCACCATGAAAGAAAAGCAGGGTGAAATTGAGAGGGATTGCTCACTGTGTAAGAACTCAAAGACGTCTTCCTCAGAAAAGTCCTCTGGGTCCTTGGGCACGATAAAGGCTTTGGGCAGCTCCCCGACCTCGTCATCAGGCACCCCGATGACCGCCACGTCACTCACGTCAGGGTGCGTCAGTAGCAACGCCTCCAGCTCTGCTGGCGCCACCTGGTGATAAATACCAAACTCTAAGCATCGGTTTACCACATCCTTCCTCTATAACCACTGCCATAACTGCATGATTACGCCATAGGTCTCGAAAAATTGTCAGCTAACGGACAATTTTTCATTAGTGCTCAAATGGCAGTAAATTTGTGCCAGACAACTCAAATTAGATCAGGCGTTTCTTTTATAACTACGTTGCATACGCCAGCATAAATAAAACCAAAATCGCTTGAAGTCTGGGCCGAACTCTTTTTTTCACCCGGGGCGGACGCGCCTCATGATTACGTGCGTGCTTGGACGCTCTGTTGCTTCCACAGTCCTATTCTGTGGGCACCATATCCAGCCCACTCGGTCTTCATTGGGATTTGGTTTCTGTGGACGTTAAGCACCATGTTTACTTACTTA
>JABMCL010001974.1:87500-90000 GCA_018857735.1 Alviniconcha marisindica
ATCGCTAAGCCATATCGGCTCATATTCAGGCTGTGAACAGTACACTGTTGTTTTTATAGCGCTTCTGACAACCGCTCTGAGAAAATCTTACTTCTTTTTTGTACCCGCGGTCCGAATTCTACACCAGAGCATAAAAATGAACACGCATCCTTGAAAACAATGCCCAGTGATTCTTGTTTCATCATGTACACTTACAGCTGTTGTACAACATTGGCGATGATGTTCGTATGCGTCAGCATGACGCCTTTGGGCAGTCCCGTCGTGCCACTGGAATACGGAAGTACCAGTACGTCATCACTGGGGCGGATGCTGATGTTTTCCGGAAATTCCTTCCCATCATCCTCCAGCAGGGTGGAAAATGGCGTGTAGCCATCTGCTTTCCCCAGCACTATCTGGGTCTACAGACACAGTGAAGGTAACAGCAAATAAATGGAACAGTGTGTTTAATGAAAGAAAGACAGAACTGATGAACATAACCAGGAACAAACACCATCAACTTCAATCCTTGAATGTTGAAAAGACTATATTAGAATACACCTATAACCATAAACATTTAGGAATCAATTTTCGAAACATTTGTAAATGGGAAAGCAATAACAAACCGTTAATTGCAAAATGAAGACAACGGGCAAATAAATGGAACAATGTGTTTAATGAAAGAAAGATAGAACTGATGAACATAAAAATAAAAACATTAAAAAAACATCAGGAACAAAAAACATCAACTTCAATCCTTGAATGTTAAAAAGACTATATTAGAATACACCGATAACCATAAACATTTAGGAATCATTTTTTAAAACATTTATAAATGGGAAAGCCATAACAAACCATTAACTGCAAAATTCTGTCTCTGTCTCTCTTTGTCTCTCTCTGTGTCTCTGTCTGTCTGTCTGTCTGTCTGTCTCTCTCTCTGTGTCTCTCTGATTTAGTATCGATTTGATAAACTGTCGCTTGTGTGTGTGTGTGAGAGAGAGAGAGAGAGAGAGAGAGAGAGAGAGAGAGAGAGTTTTGTTTGTTTTTTGTTTGTTGGTGTTGCTGTTTTTCAGTCCCGCGTTTTACTCTGACGCCGACAATGTCTTCAATGTAATGGATAGAACACGAGAAGCTCTCAGTTTCGTATACATATCACGGAATGAAATGTATATAATTTTCATTTTTGTCATCGATTCATTTTTATTCTTTCATGTTTTGTCTCTGTGGACTGAACGTTTTGTGACGTACCCCAGCTTTCCAGAAAGGGAGGTAATCTATTCGGTTAACACAGACCTAATTTGATCTTACTACAGCCTAATTGGTCATCTGGGGGGTAAACGTAGACAAAACTCTCTCCTCCACCAAATCAATAATTCAATCGTTTTCTGACCGGCACTGAGCGGGCTAGTTCCTTTAATGGCACTAACCACTATATATACAGACCGCAGGATTCGTCACACATAGTTCAGGAGCTGTGAGAGAGTCGAGGTGACCGTCCTGAGCTGTCCGTCCTAACGAGCCTTCTGGTTTCCGTGGACGTAAAGAATTATTGAACGGTGCTTCGGCATTGGTCACAACTTGTCCCTAATATGTCAACTGACATCTGAGGACATTAAGCATCACTTCATCATCATCGTGTTTCAGTGAGAGCCGGTTTGGCCTAGCGGTAAGGCGGTAGGCTGGTAAGCGGAAGGACCTCGGTTCGATACCGCTTCGGCTCTCCTTTCTCTTCAAAAGTTGTGGTTTGTGGACACGGTCTTGTGACTTTTTCCCTCACAATTAATGAAACATTAAAATGGCTCTCATCGCTGCCCATCTTAATGCAGAAGTCATTCTGGTGGTGACAGTGTACTCTCCCTCTTCCCACACCACCATACCCCTTCCCCCCATTATCCCCGTCCCTAATAAGCCTTATGGTTTCTGTGGACGTTAAGTACCATGTTTACTTACTTACTCGTGTTTCAGATGCTGTGTCATCATTGGGACAGCCGCGTGATGAAGCGACCTCGGTGCCGATAACGTAACACGCCAGTCCGGCCATGACCCCAATCTACGGTACGTTCGCACGGTATACTTATCTTAAAGTTTCCCAGGTACGACCTCTGCTTTATTGACACTGAAAGGCCTGACAGAGTGTGTGTGTGTGTGTGTGTGTGTGTGTGTGTGTGTGTGTGTGTGTGTGTGTGTGTGTGTGTGTGTGTGTGTGTGTGTGTGTGTGCGTGCGTGCGTGCGTGCGTGCGTGCGTGCGTGCGTGTGTGTCGTGTGCGTGTGTGTGTGTGTGCGTGTAGTGGGAGGAGAGAGAAGAAGAAGAAGAAGAAGAAGGAAGAGAAGGAGGAGGTTGGAGAGAGAAGGAGAAAGAGAAAGAGAGAGAGAGAGAGAGAGAGAGAGTCCCCAAAAATAGGATTTTCTCTAAAACCCCAGTGTTGGGCCAAAAGCTATAAATTAAGGGATCCTCAAATTGGAAAACTTTGGCTGGATATTCATCAATGACAACTTTGCTTAGATCCACCGCTATCAGCACGAC
>JABMCL010001974.1:100000-140000 GCA_018857735.1 Alviniconcha marisindica
CTCTATGCGCTTTTTACAAAAGGGGGGTGAGGTGGGGGTTGGGGAGGGGGGGGGGGGACCGGTATGCCATTCTAGCACAGAAATAGAACCAATTACGTAAACAGATAATGATGATGATGATGATGATAGCACATAATTCATCACTTCCAAAATGCGCTGTCCCTGTCAGAAGAGAACCCGTTTGCTTTCATCGGAATGCAAAAGTGATTATTTCTACGGCTGCGGTTTCGTCGTCGTCATCTGAATCGTTTTTACAAGACGGAAACTCCGGACCAGTCGACTGTTCTAGAAGTCATGCCGATCGAGTGGCTCTATCGGCCGTTGTTTACCACCATGCTACTCGCGTGCCACTCCTGCGTGTCAAGCACACGATGCCGGTCACTGGGCAAGTGAAGCTAGCCTAATTCTCTGCGTGTGCGGGAAGTGTACCTGTCTTCTTCTCACTGCACATATCAACCATCGCGCTCCCTTCGTTCTTCGACAGAAAGACTGCTCAAAATTCCAAAAACAAACCTGAAAACCTTCGGTGAACGTTCTTTTGGTTACATTGCTCCGACTGTCTGGAACTCGCTGCCGGCCGACCTGAGAACTTCTCCCTCCCTCTCAACTTTCAAAGTTAACCTAAAAACGCATTTCTTCCGCCAAGCCTTCTGATTGAGTTGTACATGCCAACCGCTACCTGTTTCATATTCGTGTGTGTGTGTGTGTGTGTGTGTGTGTGTGTGTGTGTGTGTGTGTGTGTGTGTGTGTGTGTGTGTGTGTGTGCGTGCGTGTGTGTGTGTCAGCTGGGGGCGGGGATGGACGGAATTAAGAGCAGGTAGTGATATAATGATTCATTTTCTTTATATATTGCTGCTTCTCATATGGCACATGTACTTGTATATCATACATTGTTAGTTGTCATAATAATATATGTATTAGGGTTGTGAAACTTAGAAAATGTTGGAGAATGTTGTAAAGCGCAGTGAGTTTGGGTACACCAGAGAATAGCGCTATACAAAAGTTATCTATTATCTATTATTATTATTATTGTATTGACAGGCCGGGTGAAACGTGCTGAAAGGAACTGTTATGCCTCGAAACGTGTGCCTAGCTCATAAGCAAAACCAAACAACCATGCAATCACCCGGTCACCATCCATTTGAAGCTATAACAGTCCGACTGTGACCAAAAACGTGGGGATATGCATTGCAAGAACTTAATACAACGAGTGAGTCTCTATGATGAAATATTCATATAGTGTTCGCGACGGTGCAACGCGATGTCTGGATAATTTGAAACAGTCATATCAGCTCTTATCAGCTCGAACATTACACGCTGGTATTTTTTTCTTCTCCCACCCGACAACTAAAGCATTACTCATCACTGGCTTCTGATGCAGGGGGTTTGATTCCATCTGTCTAGACATGGGACCAGAAACGCTCTATCACAAAAGTGCTCGACAGCACCGGTTGTGAGGATTTCCTGACCAAATCGCAATACCATTGTTCCGTCTGCGTTGTACATTTTTCACGTGTTAGATGAGTCTTTCAATCACAATCTTTGGCTTAAAAAGAAAAAGAAAACAATTTCGGTTATGAAATATCTGTTAATGATTCGCATATAGATGTAGCTACCTTACGACATGAAGCAAGCACGGTACAATAAGACGACCAAAAAGCAGGTTTGAAAAACTGACGCGGGTGTGCACAGAGACCCCCCCCCCCCCCCCCCCCCCCCCCCCCCCCCCCCCCCCCCCACACACACACATACATACACAACACAGAGGAACAGAGAGATAATCACCCGAAACTGACACTGCATGATGATGTAGTGCACATTCAATATTAATAATTAGTACACAGTTATATCTCTCTCCCCCCCACCACCACATGCTTTAATTTTTCTTATCTTTTTTTTTTTTTTTGTAGGGAGAGGCAGGTGGGGTGGCAGATTGGGGGTGGGGTGGATGGAATTATTGTTCTCAGTACTTGTCTGTCACAGAGTATGCCGTCCAAGGGGGCGGGGGGAGGAGGGGGGGGGAACAGTGCTGGTGCACGCACGCACGCACACACACACACACACACACACACACACATACACACACGCACGCACGCAGGCATTACGTTGTCCACAGGGGGGAACAGGGCTAGCGCAAACACGCACGCACGCACACACACATACACACACGCACGCACGCACACAGACAAACACACACACACACGCACGCACGCACGCACACACACACACACACACACACGCACGCACACACACACCACGCACGCACGCACGCACGCACACACACACACACACACACACACACACACACACACCCCGCACACACACACACACACACACCACATACACATACCACACACACACACACACACACACACACACACACACACACATACACACACTCACACACACACACACACACACACACACGCGCGCGCGCGCGCGCCGCACACACACACACACACACACACACACACACACACACACACACACACACACACACACACACACACACACACACACACACACACGTGTTGATCGAGTTGAACCAAAAAAAGTTGTGCTTTGCTTTATTAATCTTAATATAAATTTTTCTTTAAAATAAATAAAAATTGATTGAACAACAAAAGAGCGCAGTCAGATGAAAATGTTTGCACAATTTCTACGTTGACATGCCACTTGCGTCTGCGACTGACCTGTAATATATCTAAACTTAGCGTCAAAGGTGTCCTGAGGTGACCCTGTGCGTGTTGACAGGACGGTAAGATCCAATTACTAACTAACTACCTAACGTCACAGACATAAATGAACCCTTTTCTGCTTGTCGTTTTTAGTTAAATAACTCGATGGAATCGCCTAATACCGCAACCGCTAAAATAACTCCCGCCCCATCAGTCATGTCCCCACGAAGACAAACACTGTTTTGATCAGCCTAACAACACCCACTCGAAGTTTATTGTTTACGGAAGTAGAGGAGCGTGTTGCCTCGTTTTGCTCCGTTAATCATCAAACTACCAGCTCGTTCACGCGCGTCAGTCGCTGGGACAAAAAACAATGACGGCCTTCACTTTACAGCCTGTCAAACTGGCCCTGACAGAACAGGTTGGGCTAGCCCGTTTCCTTGCTGGCTGATGAGAGCCAGTCTGTTTTGTCAGGTGCAGTTTGATAGTCACGTCACTGCGGCTGTGGTTGGTTGAAATGTCTGTGACATTTCGGTTGGTAGTCCTTCAAGCTTCTTTTCTGCTTCGCGTGCTTGTTTTGAAAACTTCATTCGAAAGATGTTTTTCATTGCCATGATTATTTAGAAAAGCGTTTCTTTTCAACTTGTTGCGTGTTTTGATCGATTTCAGTCAGATCATACAGGAATATAAACAGCTATCACAATAAATCTGCGGTGAAGTCTTGAAGAATGCTTCTACCAGACTCAGCGAGCAGACTGCATACTTAAACATTTGCGGACGTGATCTGAATGGTGGTCTTCGTCAAGTACTTGATGGGGGTGCATGCTGGTTGCTTACTTTGTTCGTGATTTGATATAACGTTTCTCGCTAGAGTTTCGCTAGTCGAATATTGCCCACAAGCAGGCCACGGGGAAAGGAATCTGGCTGGTTGCTTCAACTCGTTTAACGCCGAATTGTCTCCGAAGAGGTGTTGGACCGAGATCCCAGGAGGTGGGGGATGGGATGAGATGGAGACGGAACTATATCTAGTCCTGTCCCGACCACAGTGATTTTGCATTAAGATTGGCAGCGAAGTAAGCCTGTCTGATTTAATGCAGTCATAGCCTGTTCCTGTAGCCTGTCTGATTTAAGGCAGTCGTAGCCTGTTCCTGTAGCCTGTCTGATTTAAGGCAGTCGTAGCCTGTTCCTGTAGCCTGATTTAAGGCAGTCGTAGCTTGTTCCTGTAGCCTGTCTGATTTAAGGCAGTCGTAGCCTGTTCCTGTAGCCACAACAGCGTTCCTAAGCTACAACTCTTGAAAAGAAAGGAGAATGGAACCGGGGTCCTGTTTATTAGCCTAACGCCTTGTCGCTCGGGCAAACCGGTTCACAGAAAATGCTGAAGACGAAAAATTCGAAAGCTGCTTGTTGAACCAATCAAAGCCGCGAACAGATTGGGTGCGCTTTGGCTCTCCGGCTGTAGACTCAGGAACAGGCCATGATTGCATCAAATCAGATAGGCTACAGGAACAGGCTATGGCTGCATCAAATCAGATAGGCTACAGGAACAGGCTATGGCTGCATCAAATCAGACAGGCTACAGGAACAGGCTATGGCTGCATCAAATCAGAGAGGCTACAGGAACAGGCTATGGCTGCATTACATCAGACAGGCTACAGGAACAGGCTATGGCTGCATTACATCAGACAGGCTACAGGAACAGGCTATGGCTGCATTACATCAGACAGGCTACAGGAACAGGCTATGGCTGCATTACATCAGACAGGCTACAGGAACAGGCTATGGCTGCATTAAATCAGACAGGCTACAGGAACAGGCTATGGCTGCATTACATCAGACAGGCTACAGGAACAGGTTATGGCTGCATTACATCAGACAGGCTACAGGAACAGGCTATGGCTGCATTACATCAGACAGGCTACAGGAACAGGCTATGGCTGCATTGAATCAGACAGGATACAGCATAGAATCTATAAGCTCTGGAAATAACAAGGGGGCGCCACTACGTTGGAAAAGCCAGCAAATAATCAACACAGCCTTAATTTCTGTCTATCCGGCATTCATCACGGTTGCTCAGTAAATAAAGGGAAACCACACTATGCTTAATCACGACAAGAAACCTGAAAAACACGCCTTGACAATAAGCAATTTGTCTTTAGCCCACATGTAGGGGAGACCGGGTGACCATGAGCCACTGTGTGTATGTGTGGATAATATATATATATATATATATATATATATATATATATATATATATATATATAGAGAGAGAGAGAGAGAGAGAGAGAGAGAGAGAGAGAGAGAGAGAGACTTGCTGCCAAAGAGCGCTTGAAATGACTTTTGGCATTCTTTATAAAGAGAGATAACGAAAGCACGCCTACAAAATGGAAAGAACTAGATCTAGCTGCACCGGAGAGTAACACACCATTTTCGATAAACTAGACCTAGTACGTTGCGTTACTGCTAGTGAGTAAACCATACCCTTTAAATAGCACCTAGCATAAAGAATTGAATCGGACCCTGAAAGAGCTTTATGCTCCGAGGTAGTTTCGCTCTGAAGGGAATAGTTTTCTTCTTCTTCTCTTTTTCTTTTCTAGTGTGCAAACAGCTTTTAAAAGGTATCGTTTACCCACTAGCTATAAAAACACACAACGCACTAGATATCTAGTTCATGAAAAAGAGTGCGTTGCTCAGCTAGATCTAGTTCTTTCCCTTTCGCAGAGGCCCTCCCCCCCCCTCTCTGCTTATAATCAAGAGCTTGTATGCTTTTATATAATAATAATAATAATAACTCATGGCTTAAATAAACTTGAATAAAAACGTCAGTCTTTCAATAATAAGTTAAAAAATTAAAATTAAAAAAGAAACGGAAAAAAGGCACAAGACGTTAGATTCTTATTCTTCCTTTTTCTTTTCTTTTCTTTTTTTGTAAAGGACATGGGATGCTTCTTGTAGGTTCATTTGTCCATCGTCACTATCTAACCAATATAACAATACAACTCTTTTACCAGTTACTATTATTTTATTCAGCTGCCGAATGTTTTGTTCAATAAAATATTCTACAGTTCAATAAAATGATAATAATAACTGGTAATTCATTATTGCAATATTTACTGAATGTTTTATGTGAATGACGAGCTAAAAGGCAAATTTATCTGTGCAGAGATGATAAAGCTGCATTGTAATGTCCCAACATGCGATTTCGCTGATCACCACTCATTAAACTCGTTTTCTAAGTTCGATATAAAATCAACGCATCATCTAAGAAGAAAATGCTTCAGTTCAAGTTATTTTGATTTCTGTTGGCCATTGGAAGACGTTTTGTCTCGGGTCGTTTTATATTTGTATTCTCGCCAAACAAAAGCACGAAGGATGTATCTTGGCGTTGGCTCAGTCATTTATCATTAGACACACCATTATGAATGTAGCTGTAATATTCACAGATGCACGCCAATCATAAATCATAAAAAAGACAAACAAGAACAACAATAACCGAGAGAGAGAGAGAGAGAGAGAGAGAGAGAGAGAGAGAGAGAGAGAGAGAGAGAGAGAGAGAGAGAGAGAGAGAGAGAGAGAGAGAGAGAGAGACTGACACTGATTTTATTGATATAAGGCCATAGCCCTTTTCAATGGGGGGAGGTCCATTTTTAAGGCATTCATATCGAATATTTCAAAAACCCGTACTCTCTCTCTCTCTCGGTCGCTCGCTCGCTCACACACACACACACACACCCGCTCGCGCACGCGCGCGCAGCACTCGTTGACACGAGCGCACACATGCACACTGACAAAAAAGATTCCAATGGGCACGCGTACTCACAGTCATGCACATAACAAATTTAGTATATATAAAAAAAAAAAAATCATACATATACCAATATCAGGGAAACTATCCAATCAATCTTTGACGTAGCAGAAGTCATCAGGAATTATCGTTCATCTTTTTTAACCTTAACTGCAATGCAAAGAACATAAACTTTGCCATGCCAAGTATTGATTCTTGTGTTTTGCCATTCATGTTGCTAGCAAACCAGTTTTCTTGATCAGATATGTTCCTGTTGTAATTTACCAAATATCTTGTTCTAAGGTTTCTATAGACTGGACAATGCAAAAGGAAATGGATTTCACTCTCAGGTGTATTTTCACAGAAAGGACAATTTACCTCTTCTGGCAATTTTGAATACCGATATTTATGTATGTTTATCTGGGAAACACCCATTCTAAATTGTGCAAGTGCATTACGGTAAATATTTATTCATATCACATCTACATAATATTCTCGTTCAAAACAGTGTTTAAACTGTCTATAAATAGAAAACCGTGTGCTAGACTCCATATGGTTTACCCACCCATGACAAAAGGAACTGTAGAGTCTTTCCCTGAGCTCCTTAAAGAAAGGACCTTCTTGTCCACAGCCAAACAACCACACCTGTTCAAAACCATTATCACATAAGACTGCTTTGATTCGAGTTACCCAAGTTACATATCCCTTTTCATGTAGGCCTAGTGACATATTGTATGCCTTTTTTGACCAAAAGTTCTCTGGCTGTTTAAGCAAGCGGAACCAATATTTTATGCTTTTCGATATGCTTGTGATCCATAAGGGATATCTGCCAAGTTCTCCATAAACGATGTCATTCGGTGTTTTATCGAGCACATGCAAAAACCGTTTACAGGCATACAAATGGACCCTTTCAATTTGGTCAAACTTGTCCATCCCCCATAACTCCGCTCCATACAATAAAGTGGGGACAACCTGTGCATCAAAAAGTTTGAAGAATATTTCAGCGGAGTTACAGTCAATTCTGTTTAACGTAGCAAGAATTTCTATAGTACTTTTTTTTGCTCTGACAGCAATATCTTCCACTGCAGCAGAAAAGCTAAGTCTTGTAGAAAAGGTTAGCCCTAAATACTTATAAGAGTTTACTACCTCTAGTTTAATTCCATTAAAAATCCATTTCTCTCTTGCACCCAAGAAGCCCCCTTTTCGGAAAACTACTACCTTAGACTTGTCTAAGTTGACTGTTAATCCTAACCTTTGGGTTGCCTCTTGCAGCACATTCAGCTGGTTTTGTAGCCCAATTACAGTCGATGAAAGTAAAGTAAGGTCATCCGCAAACAGAAGTAGAAACAGTTCTATCTCTGCTGGACCTAGAGAGACTCCATGTTTACCCTTTTCTAAGATTTCATTTGCGAGTTCATTTATTAGCATGGAAAACAATATTGGGCTCAAAATACACCCTTGTTTCAGGCCTTGAAAACATTCAAAGAAGTCACTTAAACCTGATTTACTCAATACACAAGCTTGCACTGTGGCGTAAATGCCCCTAAACATCCTAAGCATTTTCCCCCTGACTCCAGATCTATATAGGACCATCCATAGAATATCGCGGTTTACAGTGTCATATGCCTTTTTGAAATCTATAAATGCCACATACAATTTAGTGTTTTTTAATAGGTGCTTTTCAATGGTTGCATACAAGGTAAACATGTGATCAATGGTTGAACGGCCTTTCCTGAAGCCAAGAGAGAGAGAGAGAGAGAGAGAGAGAGAGAGAGAGAGAGAGAGAGAGAGAGAGAGAGAGAGAGAGAGAGAGAGAGCATATAATCAAATAGTAGAATAAAAGCAGCCGGGCAGAATAAAAGAGACCGGTTTGGCAGCATGGGTGAAGAATCGATACGGACACAATAAAATAAAATAAATGTTTTGTTTTGTCTGAAAACACATCGACAAGACTGAGTGATTCTTTGCATGGATTTTCATTCTTTGGGAACAACACCCCGAAATAATAGAATGCTGTGAAGAAATCAATGCGGCAGACGACATTCGGCTCAGACTACAGGGTCGGAATTTCGAAACATATATGTAAGCATTACCAATAAGCAGTTTTGCAGCCTCTTTTTTTTTTCTTTTTCTTTTTTTCACCCTGTAAAAATGCTGTAATCAGCCAGTTATTTACGGTGTCAAAACATACAGTGTTTTTGGCATGCACAGTTCTGCTCTCTACTAGATTCTTTTTTTACCTCTCAATCAGAACTCAGACTGTAACTGTCAAAAAATGTAGCTCTGCCCCAGTGCCCGTATGCTGTGGAGTCACACAAGAATCTGTTCTGGGACCTGTTTTCTTTGTTCAGTATACAGCATTCCTCTTGATGTCCGTCCTTCACCGTTCTTTTGCTGATGACTTGCAAAAATCTGCCCCACCACAACAGCTTGATGGACTCATCCAGTCCATGCATGAGTGCATCCAGGACGTTAAAGGCTTGGATGACACACAACAAAACTGAAACTAAACGATGACAAGACGGAAGCACTGATCATACTGCACCCAGGATTTCAAACTCCACATCTTTTCCCGACACTCTTGTTGTAAGAAACTCAACAGTCCGTTTTTTTCACTCAGCTTAAAATTTGACATGCACTTGACTATGGCTGCACATCTAGTTATATAACCTGAAATATGCCATTACCTCTTTATTCAAGCCACCAAAACTCTTGTTTCCGCTTTCGTCCTTTCACTACTGGACTTCTGTAATTCCCTCCTCTCTGGATGCCCTCAGTACCCGGAATATGTATCGTGTTTTGTCACGCTAAATAGCGTGATTGTTACCATTTTATGTGTTTGGATCTTGTTTTAGAACGCCAGCAGGAGAAAAAAATTGCTCGATGCCGTCGACGACCGCCACTGCTACAAAGAAAAAGGGAAATGCTTACAAGGCTGCACATACGCATTTACGCTGTTTCAACATAATTAATAATTATGCGAACATAATTGTAATTATGTACTTTTGACGCAAGTAGGCCGTTGGAAGCAGCACAAAAAGCACACACTCTTATGTGCACATAATTACTAGTTATGTTAAGATAAGGACTAATTATGTGATCTTGACGAAAGTAAGCCGTTAACTGTGAGTCATAAAACAAAATGAGTAATTGTGTGCAGACAACTGTAATTATGTGCAGATAATTAGTCATTTTGTCTTTTGACGCTAGCAAGTCGCCATACAAACCGGCTCACACTGCTGGTGAGCGCACCGCTGCACGGCTTAATTATCAGATATTATGATGACAGTTGTGCCTGGTGACGCTAGACTTGTTTAACGACGAGCTGTCTCGGGACAGGTATTAGCGTGGGCAGAATTCCCACGAAGATGGAGAACAGGGAAACGATATCCAAAGCTACACTGTCTGCCACCACCAACATGATTCTGCATTTTGTCTGCCTCTGCTTGGTGGAGCGGGGCTGGGGGTCAGATTCACAAGAGTGTTCTTGAACCACAACTGACGTTTTATGCATTCTTATGCAGAGCACGGTTTCCGAAATGTATATTATTTTGTGGCCAGCGTAACTGTGATCACCAATATTTTCGAAATTGGTCTTTGAGGGAAATTTGACCAAAAGTACATGTGTTTTGGCAAAGTATCTGCTTAACCGATTGAATTTAAACACCTACAAAAACAAAAACAAACAAACAAACAAAAAACACTTAGAATTATAAAAAAACAACCACAACAACAACAAAAAACACTTAGTATTAAATAACCATAACAAAATAATTATCGTACATTGTTAGTTTTAGGACAAACTCCACACACACACACACACACACACACACACACACACACACACACACACAGAGGAAAAACGATCGAGACAAGGAAGCAGATCTTCTGAGGAGTGAATCAAAAAGAAGAAGAAGAAAAGGGAAGAAGATGATGGAAAGAAAACGAGTACGGTACTCGGACACATGAAAGTGAAAACAATTTCAGAAAACGTGCTAGCACAAACACCAAATAAGACGGACGCTGGCATAGGTCTGTGATCCTGTGAGCTGTGATCCTGTGAATATGTGTATTTTTAATTAAATTTTTTTTTAATGAATTAATACGTTTCTTAACCAACGACACAGAGAACTGCTGTCTTTTTGGAAGCGGCGATAGCTGGCAGAACAAATCCATCATCATCAACAACAACAGCAACAGCCACAAATGTCAGCAGGTAAATCTTTCAAACACGCAGGCACCGTCAGTTTGCGAAGCATTCCGTCCTGGCGACATGTCAACACCTGTAGGCTTGAGGTTTTAATTTCCATGACAAGCTCGATCTTCACGTGCACGGCCCTTAACTGGCGTAATGCATGACTGAGTTGCCCCCAGATTACAGCTTAATGCCCTGATGGACACGTTGAACCGACAAATGGCCTTTTTGAGCGGCTTTGCTCCTTCGGTCTCACCACTCTAACGACGCACCAGAAAGGCACTAGTGTCGTCGTCGGCAATCAGGCGTTTAAACTGCTTAAAGGGGAACTGAAAAAAAGCATCACGAGAGTCGGTCAACCCTAGCAGAAAGGCGGTAGGCTGGTAAGCAGAGGAAAATCGGTTCGATTTCGCTTTGGCTCTACTTTCTCTTCAAGAGTTTTGGTCTGTGGACACCGTCTTGTGACATTTTCCCTTACAAATAATGAAATATTCAAATGGCTCTCATCGCTGGCCATCTTAATGCAGGAGTCAGTCTGGTGATGACAGTGCAGCGTTCTTCTTCTTCTTCTTCTTTTCATCATTTTAATAGTCTCTTCCCCAACCTCCCGGGATTTCAGTCCCGCCATTACCTCTTCGTAGACAACTCGGCGTTAAAGACGTTTAACCAAGTAACCAAGAAGCGCCACGGGCCCTGTCAATAGGAATAGAATACAACGAAGACACAGGCCAGTTCTTCGCTCGAATTTTCGTCCTATTTGGTAAAAATCGACGTTTCAGAGAGGCTCGACCCCGAGTGTTGGCATTTTTCGCCCAACAGTCTGCTTGAAGGCCGACAGACGTGGTAAAAGTATCAAATACACCACGTGGCAACCTTTTTCTTCTTTTCATTGGAAAGGGTTAACCAACACGACGAGCTCAATTTCCGATTTTTTTTTTTATCGCATAAGTATTGAGAACAAAATAAACCAAGCAGGTTAAAATTAAAATAATTGTTTTTTTGTTTGTTTGTTTTTATCAGCTTGCGTCCTCGATTTGGTTCTCCTTTAAAGAGCAATGTAATCACAGTTCTCAACCTTTTCACTCTGACGCTTAATAATAATATTAGTAGGGAATTTTTAGAGCGCGTTCATAGACCCAAAGTGCTTTACAATTTAATAATTAAAGAAAAAGAAAAAAAGAAAAAAAAAGAAAAGAAAAGAAAAACACGTATTATTTCGCTATTAATTCTCTATTTTATATATATATCCCCCCCCCCCTTTTTTTTTTTTTTTTTTTTTCGCTTTTAAGACTAAAAGTGCATACTTCTCAATCTTCTCAAGCACAAACTACAGCATTTCTTTCTCTTCGCCGTTATGTTTAAAACAACAATTTTCTCAATGTTTTTGCTGCAAAAACAACAACAACAACAAAACACCTTTTCTCTTCTGCTGCAGTCGCATTTATTCTGGAATGCTGGAGCTTTCTGTTTTTCCCCCTTCATTTTTGTGTTAATGCAAGGTGATATTTTCCACGCATCTTAAAAATGCAATACCCGCGTCTTTAAATCTTAAAGGAACTAGCCGTTTCAAGACATCTTTTGTCGAAGAAGGCCGTTCTTTATCTAGCTGGTGAAAAAGATCAAACTAAAACCTGAAAATCGACGATCTTGTTTGAAAACTCTCCGTTGATTATAATTTCATTTTAAAATCCTACATGCGTCTGTAACGGTTAGCGGGACTTGACCGCAGAAAACACTGTCAAATATCACAGCTGTAATGATGGTACCCACAGCCTCTTTGATCTTGTTTCTCGGGCCCACGGCTACCAAGAACGCGGCGAGTGCAACAGGCTTGACCTATGGCACTTGTCGTCGTGTGTGGCCAACCTCTCTTAACAGGAGTCTTATTACTGCTCGCTCCGCCGTGAGCACTGACACCAGCAACAACAGCAGGCTAGATTAGAATGCTGTTATGCGTTGCATAGTTACGTGGGAATTATCGTCAGCCACGGTCAGATCTTTGCGTATCCAGAAATGGAGATAAATCCCCCTCCTCCTCCGCACCACCCCCGCCCCGAAGACGGCGTGTGGCTGCCCGTGTGGCTGCCCGTGTAATAAAAAACGTAACACACTCAAGCCTCTCGCCCTATGCAATGCACTTGTTCGGCTGGTTTTAAGTTTTCACACTCAAATAAGCTTTTGTGTTTCCTGTACTTATTTGTTGAGCTTATTGAATTGAATACGATGAATGAATAAATCTGGTTTAAACCAAGGTTTCATTGAACCGAGGAACACCACCACCACAACAGGAAAACAAACACTGCTCGCGAAATACAGATCAGAAAAGGATTCAAAACCAAGGCAAGCATTTCAAAACAAAATCCTTGATTTACAAATTTCATTTCGATCTCATCTACCTGATGGGAATAGTATGTCTTCAACAAAGCTACCTCATTTTACGAGACTGACATATATATACACACACGCTAACAGTATTCCCACAGTTAAAGACATAGGCAAGAGAAACAACTAACAGTAAAAACAATACACTGGACGAGAGCCAGGCTTAGACAGACAGCGGACCAATCACAACCCAACAGGACTGAACGCTCTCAACATATGGGGCGGGCTCTTTGTATGTGGCAGGCACTGCAAGCAGGCAGACGACACAAGCCGTGATTGTTAAATTGATGCGTTTCGTTTGTTTGTGTACACGTTTCCAAAGCGAAAATGATCACGCTACTAACGACAGAAAACTATGCGGATATATACGGTTTGAACCAGTGCCACGGCTCAGAAGGTAACTAAAGTCCTATGCGGTGCTGTCCAGAAAATGACTACCTTGATGGGTGCATCAGAACTGTTAACATTGGTTCTTATTTGTTCCTTATATCAAGGTAAGTAAAAAAAAAAAAAATGTTGTTGTTGTGCTTAAAAAAACGTTTTTCAAGTCAAGTAAAAAAATAAAAATAATCATCCCTCTCAGGGCAATTCAACTTAACTTAATGCTCATTAATTTTTAAAAATGTAAAAAGAATGTCAAACATTTACGTTTAAGAAAATCATAAACAAGTTATACTGGACTAAAATCCATAATACAAATATAAAATATAAAATAAATTGTAAACGGGTGCGTACCATGTAACACACACACACACACACACACACACACACACACACACACACACACACACACACACACACACACGCACACACACACCTACTACTACTACTACTACTACACACACACACACACCTGCTACTACTACTACTACAACACACACACACACACACACACACACACACACACACACACACACACACCAATATTAATTCTACTCAATTAAATACACTCAGCCATCAACTGTTTCTTATATTTAACCACATTCTTCCAAGCACTGGACACGAAAACAACATAGCTCAACCACAAGCAGATAGGTGTCCTAGTTCTACATATGATTTTTCACCGTTTAACTATTGTTTAAGTATTGTTTTGTAGCTTGATAAAGGGGATTACCCCGAAAATGTGCATGTTGTGTTTTGTCCTAGTAAATAGCGTTCTTTTCATGTGTTGGGATTTATCAAGCTGTCTTATAAACTTTTTAATATAGTAAAGTATATAATTCTGAGTGTTTCTTTTCAGCAGACTGCCCCTATTGGCATTGGGGAAAATATCCATTGAATGAGAAGATCGGGTAAAGAGAACATCTAACTTAGGAGCAGGTTAGAGGGGTGTGGAGAAGGGGGGCGAGGAGAGAGTGAGAGAGAGAGAGAGAGAGAGAGAGAGAGAGAGAGAGAGAGAGAGAGAGAGAGGAAGAGAGAGGAGGGGGAGAAGGGGGGGAAGGGGAGGAGAGAGAGAGAGAGAGAGAGAGAGAGAGAGAGAGAGAGAGAGAGAGAGAGAGAGGAGAGGAGGGGGGAGAAGGGTGGGGGGAGAGAGAGAGAGAGAGAGAGAGAGAGAGAGAGAGAGAGAGAGAGAGAGAGAGAGAGAGAGAGAGAGTGTAATTACACAAGGATAACGTTTAGGCACGAATGCCTGTCGGGTAACCTGTCCCTGATACAATTACAACGTAACAAATCGATACAAAAAACAGTTAGAAAGAAGCAACAAAACAAAAAAAGGGGGGGGGGGGGGGATGGGAGAAATAAAATACAAAAGAAAAGATAACAAAACGGGAACCTGTCTGGATCTGTTCACTGGGATGTTAGATATGGTGTCGGCAAAGCTATCAGTATATATCTGCTTTGACTGCTCCAAACTGAAGGCATAGTTCAGGAGCTGTGTGAGAGTCGAGGTGACCGTCCTGGGCTGTCCGTCTTAACGAACCTTATGGTTTCCGTGGACGTAAAGCAATATTGAACCATGCTTCGGCATTGGTCTCAGCTTGTCCCTAATATGTCAACCGACCTCCGAGGACATTAAGCTACACAGCCGAACCAAACTGAAGGTGGAAGATTCTTTGATTGTGTCAGTGGCGGAGGGGTTTGGGGCATCGGCAGAACACCTGTTTGGGTATGGTTATCTAGCTTCTGTGCTTAAGGGGAATGGCCGTTGTGTTCTGACACAGCATTTTGGTCTGATATATATTCACAGGAATTGAACATTTAGACAGAGGGTCCTCAAGAGCCTTAATTTGTGTGTGTGTGTTGTGCTCAATGGAAGCTTTCAAGTCAAGGTTTTCTTGCCTTACATCTCGCAAGTCGTTCTTCAGTCCAGTCATGGCGGATTTCAGCCTATTTGACTGTTCCACCTTAAACTGGTCGGACAGCATATGGACTCTGGCACTGCACAGTGTTCAGATAAAAGTGTCCGAACTGCATTCACCCGTAGAATGGTCAAATTAATGTAATGGCAACAGCTGCAGCAGAAGCATCTTCGACTGAAGGGTTGCCTGCATCATCGACAGAGGGAGCGCCTGTTGTGATGGAAACAGCTGCGCTATCTCTTCCGATAGGAGTGTTATCTCTGTCGACAGAGAGGTTGGGTGCGTCATCGACAGTGATAGCAACTGCCGGATCTGAGAACCCTTAAGACCCAGCAGCTGTTGCAGCAGAGAGAGAGAGAGAGAGAGAGAGAGAGAGAGAGAGAGAGAGAGAGAGAGAGAGAGAGAGAAGAAGAAGAAGAAGAAGAAGAAAGCGGGTGGGGTGTGGGAGGGGCCAAAAACAACAACAACCAGCTGTCTATAAACACACTAACTTATCATATGCTACTTTCTCCTGTCTTTTAAAATATTGTTGAGCGCTATGAATTTCATTAAAAAAAAAAAAAAAAAATGCTGAATACAAAGGGAAATAAAATAAACATATCTAATCTATAGCACAATACGGAACTGGATGATGGATAAAAAATTCAATAAAACTACTACGCAAAACTAGAAGAAAATGAGACAGACAGTTCAATGCAAGTAAATCCTATGAAAAGTATAGGGAAGTGAAAAGAAGAGCAAAAACTTGGCCGAGAACAGACGTAATTATTATACACTTACATCAGGAAGCTTGAAGTGCACTACATGTTATTACTTCCGAAATATTCACGAAATTGTGTTTTGAAGCAGGTGAATGAAGTGCATGCTTTTTATTTGAGCTGGAACAGAGTTCAAAATGAATGCGCCCGAAATAGTAAACACGATGCTTAACGTCCACAGAAACCATAAGGCTTATTAGGGATGGGGAGAAGGGGGGAAGGGTGTATGGAAGTGGGGGAAGAGGGAGATTACATACCTATCGCTGCACTGTCACCACCAGAATGGCGCCTGCATTTAGGTGGGAAGCGACGAGAACCATTTTGATGTTTCGTTAATTGAGAGGAACAAAGTCACAAGGCAGTGTCCGCAAACCACAATCTTTTTGAAGAGAAAGGAGAGACGAAGTGGAATCGAACCGAGGTCCTTCTGCTTACCAGCCTTTAACGCCTTACCGCTAGGCCAAACCAGTTCACAAATGCGCCCGAGAAGGAGAAGCTAGTTTTGAAAACAGTTCTGTTCCGTGTTTGAGCCAAGTTATGGTTCGTGATGAAGAGCGAATATTTGAACAGACAAAAAGGGATATGAGATACTGAGGTGCAAGGTTTCTGCATGCTTTGAATACTAGAGAGAGAAGTCGAACCCGAATTCGAAACTTTTATTTTTCAAGGATTGTAGTTTCAGTCAAAACCTGTCTAACAACTAGTCCTTGCTAAGGTTGAGACAATCAAAAAATCTTTTAGAAGGCATCATTTATAAGAGAGAGAGAGAGAGAGAGAGAGAGAGAGAGAGAGAGAGAGAGAGAGAGAGAGAGAGAGACAGACAGAGAGACAGAGACAGACAGACAGACAGAGAGAGAGACAGACAGACAGACAGACAGAAACAGAGACAGAGGACAATTACTGCACAATAACCTTTTCAGCTACGTGATAAGCAAAAGCAAAACTAACTGTTTATTTAATGTTCCGTCAATGTGTCTTCTTCCATCTGGTGTCCTACTTCAATGTCGAAGACTGACACTTTTAGTGCACACTGAGTTATTTCGGCGTTTTTATCAACCACTGAGCTCTGACATGGATCGCAGGATCTTTATCGTGCGTATGCTTCTTCTTTTTTCTTTTCTTTTTTGCATACGTATGTGCACACGGTGGACCGCGGTTTTTATGAAGTCTCCTCCGAACGACATTTGTAGAGTCTGCACAGAATTTGACTCAGGAGAAATATCGGGGGAAGGGAAGGAAGGGGTACAAAATCTGACACATAACGATCGCCTATCCACGTGATGAACATGCGTCCGACCACACTCATCTTTTCGCTTTCGAGAGAGCGTGCCGTCACTCTGCAATGCCGAACAAATATACATGGGATAGACTTCACAGAGTAGCCAGCAGAGTAATCTATGTAGAGTATTTACGTAAAGTCGCCCATTAATTATAGAGCAATTTCCATAGAGTAGCTCGCATTGAGTAGTTTATATTCATAGAGTATCCCACATAGAGTAGCTTACAGCGAGTAGCCCACGTCGAGTAGCTTACACAGAGTAGCCTACATAGATAGGCCTTCATAAGACAGTTTACGTAGAGTAGCCCATATAAAATAAAATAGTTTAAATAGAAGATTTTACATAGAGCTACCTAGAGTAGTTTTTATAGAGTAGTTTAAATAGAAGATTTTACACAGAGCTGCCTACGTAGAGTAGTTTTTATAGAGTAGCCCACATATAATAATAGCTTACATAGATTAGCCTGCACAGGGCAGCCCGCATAAAGTAGCGATCATAGAGTAGCTCACGTAGAGCAGTTTCCACACAGCAACCTTCATAGAATGCATTTTACACAGACTACATGTAGTATTTTACACGGAGTAGCCTACATATAATAGTTTTCAGAGTTGCCCACATAGAGCAATTCACACACAGAGTGTAGTTTACACAGAGTATCGAAAATAGAGTCGTTTTCGTAGACTAGCCCATGTAGCTTTGCCTACATAGCGTAGCATACAGAGAGAAACCTACATAGAGTAGGTTACGCAGAACAGCCCACATAGAATATTTTATACAGAGTAGCCTATTTAGAGTATATTAACACACAATAGCCTATATAGGATAGATTTAACAGAGTAGCCTATACACATTTTTAGCTATAACCTGCCGCATACACAAAAGTGCAGGTGGCAGGTTACAGCTAAACACGCATGCACCTTACGTATGTGGCTTTGCATGAAGTGACATGGTGCATGGTTGTATGGTGTACACAAAACGCGCCGAGATGGCAGCAGTTTCATGTGGCACCAGCTATGCCAGCGCTGTAAGTACACCAGTTCGGTGGATATTCAAAAACGCGCTATAAAAAGCTATTCACTCATGGAGAATCACATGCGAGCGCAATGAGTCTGCTCGAAAGCAGAGAATAGCGCTATATAAAAGCGATCAACAACAACAACAACATGGAGTCTTTTTCATAAAGTAGCCCATATAGAACAGAGTATCTCGTGTGGAGTACTGCGATTACAATAGCACATATAGAGTAGCCTACAGAGGGAAGCCTACATATAGCAGTCTGCACATAGTAGCCCATATGTAGTTTAAAAAAAAATAGAGTAGCTTATAATTATAGAGTCGTTTTCATAGAGTAAACCACAAAGAGACGTATACACAGCGTAGCCCACATAGAGTAGTTTATACATGGTAGCTTACGTAGTTTTCATCAAGCAGCCTACTTACAGTAGTCGTCAGAAAGTAGCCCAAATACAGAACTATAAATAGAGTAACCCACATAGGGAAGCCTACTTAGAGTAGTTTTCATAGCGTAGCCCCTATAGTCTACATAGGGTAGCCTACTTAGAGTAGTTTTTATTGAGTAGCACAAATAGAGAAGTTTACATAGAGTAATATATAGAGTAGCCCACATAGAGTAGTTTACATAGAGTAGCCCTAATAGAGCAGTTTAAATAGAGTAGCTCACATAGAAGAGTTTACAGAACAGCCCACAAGGAGAAGTTTACATAGAGTAGCCCGCATAGAGAACTGTACATAGAGTAGCCCAACGATCTGTGCTTCGTGACGGTGGACTGACTGGTGGCTTGACCATCATCGCGTTAGGGGGTCGGGGAATCAATACAGCCCCAGGGGAGTCGCCTTCCGCCTAATACCAGCATGCCGATTGTCACACCTTTAATCCCAGCATGCCGATTTTCACACCTTTAATCCTAGCATACCGATTTTGACACCATTAATCCCAGATACCGATTTTCACACCATTAATCCCAGCACACCGATTTTCACACCTTTAATCCCAGCATACCGATTTTCACACCTTTAATCCCACCATACCGATTTGTCACACCTTTAATCCCAGCACACCAATTTTCACACCTTTAATCCCAGCATACCGCTTTTCACACGTTTAATCCCACCATATGAATTTTCACACCTTTAATCCGACCATACGAATTTTCACACCTTTAATCCCACCACACCTATTTTCACACCTTTAATCCCACCATACGAATTTTCACACAAGAGGGTTGGAACCTCGTTTTTTTAGTGGTCACGGCTTTTGTGAATCTTACCTACCAGGTGAAAAAATATATATATATATATAACTTTGTCTTTGAATTTTAGATGTACACACACACACACACACACACATAATAACATATATATATATATATATATATATATATATATATATATATATATATATATATATATATATATATATAATTATATATATATATTAATCCATCACATAGCAAGGCTGCCATGTAAATAAAGCG
Organism: Alviniconcha marisindica; assembly: GCA_018857735.1. Taxonomy (NCBI): domain Eukaryota; kingdom Metazoa; phylum Mollusca; class Gastropoda; family Provannidae; genus Alviniconcha; species Alviniconcha marisindica. The sequence continues at coordinate 119,870 of JABMCL010001974.1, forward strand.
ACCGTTACGAACAACGATTATCAACAAGAATGCAAACTCGACAGCTTTGGGTCTCATGTTACATTGTGAAAATAAAGCGGCATCACCAAAACTGAGATCATGTGAACTATATGTAGGCAGTGCTACAGCAGTAAACCAGGACAGATGAAAAGGAAGACAACATAACTACATGCAGGGGCAAAAGAAAAATACAAAGACCCCCCCCCCCCCATTCCCAGCCCCCCCCCCCCCCCCCAAAAAAAAAAAAAAAAATACAGAACGTGGGCGAAAGGGGCGAGGGGGCTTCAACACATGATATTATTTTCCATTCCATATAACGCATTCTCAATTACGAGATCACTGATACAGTGCCTATCTTACTGGCTCCCATCGACTGATTGTCTATGTTCACGTGTACAGTGTTTGAGCAGGTGACCGCGGTCGATCGGTTAGTTGCGTGCAGTGAGCCAGTGTTATTTGCGCTTGATATCATCTCCAGTTTGCTTTCCGGTAAACAGCACTATTGTCACCATGCCGACTGACGACATCCTGACACTGAATAGGACATGATCTGGTCCGGACCGGCTATTCAGCTTCACTGTGTCGGAAACATCGTAATGCGTTCTGATTTACTCTTCTTTCAAAGCCTGTAAACCGATATCGATATAGTGATATACGGCAGTGTTGATAGAGGAATACGCAAAGTAACCTATCACGTCGTGGTGTGTGCGTTTGTATGTGTATTTATCAGTGTGTGTGTGTGTGTGTGTGTGTGTGTGTGTGTGTGTGTGTGTGTGTGTGTGTGCGTGTGTGCGCGCGCGCTCTCGCGCGTGCGTGCGTGTGTGTGAGACTCTGTGTGTGTGCGTGCGTGCGTGCGTGCGCGCGCGTGTGTGTGTGCGTGCGTGAAACTGTGCGTATGTGTGTGTGTGAGTGTGTGTGCGTGCGTGCGTGCGTGTGTGAGACTGTGCATATGCGTGCGTGCGTGTGTGTGCGTGCGTGCGCGTGTGTGTATGTGTGCGTACGTGCGTGCGCGCGTCTGTGTGCGTGTGTGCGCTCGCGCGTGTGTGTGTGTGTGTGTATTTGTGTGTGTGTGCGTGCGTGTGTGCGTGCGAGCGTGTGTGTGTGTGTGTGTGTGTGTGTGTGTGTGTGCGTGTGTGAGTGTTTTACTACCTGGTTCAGTTGCGTGCTGGAACTTGGTTTCAGCCTTTTACTGTCGGATAACCGCAATTTCAGTAAACTGGGTATTCATCGTTGCGTGTTAGATACGAGCTTACAAGGAAGCTTTCTATGATTATTCGCTTTTCATAATTATTGTGATGGTCGCCTTGCAAAACGTTTACTGAATCGTATAGTCTGAAACATATATTGGGTAAGTTGATATTGGTCTGTACAATGTCTTCTGATTCATTTGGCCTACGCTGCTATGCTATACACACTATTGTACAAAACGTTGTGCCATTCAGACCAGATCTCACCTCCCTAGCACAGTATTTCCAGAAGATCTTTTTTTTTCTTTCTTAATTTCTGTGTTGACTTTACAGTTTATTAAACGCAACCAAAATCAGATTTAACCTTTTGAACTGCCGAATGGATACACACTGTTCACACACACACACACACACACACACACACACACACACACACACACACACACATTGTTCACAAACAAACAAACACACACACACACATACATGCACACAGGCACACACACACACAGGCACACACAGGCACACACACACACACACACACACACACACACACACACACAACAAACAAAAAACACACACACGCACTCAGCCTTGCTGCTATTCTATGTTTCTCTGTGTACTTTCAGGAGGAGAACCTTTGGTATATAATCCCGGTGATTCCTGTTTCAATGATACTTGTCTGGCATATACCATGGTGTGTGAGTCGGATGTTTGCAGTAAGTATTAAATGTACTCATTTTCAACGTGGACTGAACGAGCCTGTCGTTTAAACTCGTTCACAATGAAGACAATAATCACAATTCTATTGTTATTAATTATTGATCGCTTTTATACGGCGCTTTTATGTATTGTCACTGCGGTCTTGTCGCATGCGACTGAGAATGAATGAATGTCGCCTTTGATGGCGTGCTCTGAATGTCCGCTGAAGTGGATGATTGCATCGCTGTTAACCCCTTCACTGTCATGATGTCACTTGAAAATTGAAACCCTTAAGCATTTTTGTGTTCTTTTTTGCGCTGGAATGTGAAAGAATTTTCAACAAAACTCATAACATTGAAAGCAGATGTGCTATAGGACCGAAAAATATAGTCTGCAGGTGCGTCCGTGCAACTTTCAGCGCGGAAATTGTACATGGTGAGGCAGTGAAGGGGTTAATTTTGGTTGTTACTACATGAAATTGCTGCCCTCTCTAGTACACACACACACACACACACACAGCACACACCACGCACGCACGCACGCACGCATGCACGCACACACGCACGCTCGCATGCACACACGCACGCACGCACACGCACACACACACACACACACACACACACACACATGTTCTGACAAGAACAATATCAACAAGTTCAAAGTCGTTTTTTTTTTTAAATCAGTCGAAGAATCATTAAGCAAAGGACTCATGATCATTCGAAAGAGATAATAAGTAAGCTAGCAACGGACAAGCTCAACCTAGCTAATACAAGGAAGAGAGTGATAATTTTTTCATGCTTAAACTCTCCCGGATTCTTCCTTGTTTCAGCAAAGAAACTGCCAATGTCTCTAAGAAGAAAGTGGGATGGGGAGGGGGGGGGGGGGGGGTTTGGGGGGGGAGGGGGATCGAAGCACGCAAAAGCCAAACTCTAACGCTTTTTTGATTTTTTATTAGACATTAGACAGGACAAAATAAGATGCAAATTTTAGGCAAACTGGCTTTGTTTTTCTTGCAACAAACAGACGATTCTTCTTCAAATTGAACGCTTCTGTCTTCTAATCTACGAAGTGTGTGTGTGTGTGTGTGTGTGTGTGTGTGTGGTGTGTGTGTGTGTGTGTGTGTGTGTGTGTGTGCGTTGTGTGTCGTGCGTGTATGCGTGTGTGTGTATGTGTATGTGTGTGCGTGTATGCGTGTGCGTGCGTGCATGCATGCGTGCGTGTTTGCGTGCGTGCGTGCGTGCGTGTGTGTGTATGTGTGTGTGTGCGTGCGTGCGTGTGTGTGTGTGTGCGTGCGTGCGTGCGTGCGTGTGTATGTGTGTGTGTGCGTGCGTGCGTGCGTGCGTGCGTGTGCGTGCGTGCGTGCGTGCGTGCGCGTGCGTGCGTGCGTGCGTGCGTGCGTGCGTGTGTGTGTGTGTATGTGTGTGTGTGTGTGTGTGTGTGTGCCAGAATTGCTACCAGGATTGGAATGCAGCGAACCCAACACGTGTCAGAATGGTACGAGCTGCGAGTCAACAAGCAACAAGTGCAGTGAGTTTTGATAGCCAGTTACTGCCAACGTTCGTTTGCTTTGTGAGTGTCTGCTGTGCGCTCACGCTCGTGTGTGTGTGTGTGTGTGTGTGTGTGTGTGTAATTGGTGTCTGGTTACAAATTTCGTTTACGTGAGCAAGAGCACGTTTTCACAGACCTAGAGCTCTCTCTCTCTCTCTCTCTCTCTCTCTCTCTCTCTCTCTCTCTCTCTCTCTCTCTCCGTGCAACGTTCTGTAAACAGTCGTATGTTTAGTACATTAATTGGATTAAATGCCAGAGATCATGCACGCACAATCTCTCTCTCTCTCTCCCTCACCCTCCCTCCTACTCTCTCTCTCTCTCTCTCTGCCACACTGCCCCCGCATCTCTGCCCTATCAACAGAGACTGAATCAGATGCCGTACAGGTGGAGTGGATAGCGGAAAGGAAATTGAAGGCTGGCCAATTAAAACCGCAGACAGGTTGGGTGTTTACAGGCTCTATTGCAGGCCCTGCTCCGTTAAATAAACAGTTATGACAAAACCCCAACAATGATAACGCTTTCTACAAAAGAAGGGAGAAGGTTATAGCCTGAATACGCAGGGTTCCAGGCGAGATGAAGACGAGGGAGGTGGAGCTGGACCCTCAAGTTAGCCCAGAAGACATCATGAGCAGGGAGGTGGAGGATGGGCTGCGAAAGTTGGACTTCTTTCGCTTCGGGTTGCTCATCAACAGCAGTGCAACGGACATTGTCCTTGTGACTCTGCCCAGCACGGCGGGTGGCGGCGGTCCACGGTCTCTCCGGTCTATTTCGGGCGGTATGCGCGGTCGAGCCTTCACTCTCTCTCTCGCCTCTCTTCTCTCTCTCTCTCCCCCCCCCCCCGCCCCCCTAATAAGCAACCTTGCTTCTGTGGACGTAAAGCAAAATGGTCCCATAGCCTGAACGTTCAGTATCCGCTGACTTAAAAGTACAGACTGTAAAAGCTCGGTTTGCTGTAGTCCTTGAATAATTTCATGATGATGATGATGATGATTGTAGACTTGAAGAACACTCAGTACCCAAGTACAATTTCTGGTAAATGTATTGGGTTGTGATACCCCCAGCCCATCAACCCCTCTCCGCCAAGGAAGAATCCATAATCAGAGAATTTGTAAGTTTGTTGTAATGTTCTCTGTTTCTGTTGTGCGTATAGAGTTTCAGCTTGACCAGAACTGCTCCAGCTATCCGAACGAATGTGAAACTGGCTTGACGTGTGATGCATCAATAAGCTTGTGCTGTAAGTAGCCTGATCATCAGTTATTTCAAACATGCTTTTTTTCTTCTTCTTTTTTTCAGATGTCGCTGTTGCTTTGTTCATAGAACAGTATTTATTTTGAAATGGGAGGTGCCCACCCACCCACCCCTCCCCCCCCCCACCCCCCCTCCCCAACCACAACCCCGTTTGATTGTTGTCCTCTCTTCTTCTCTGTTTCGTTTTTTGTTTTTGTTTTCGTTCTTTCTATTTTCGCCTCGTGAAAATAATCTTTCCTAGTGGTTTCCCTTTGGATCTCTTTAGCTCTGTTTGCCCAAAACTCGAACACACACACACACACACACCTACCTATACACACATATCCACACACACACACACACACACACACACACACACATACACAACACTCTCTCTCTCTCTCTCTCTCTCTCTCTCTAACACACACACACACACACACACACACACACACACACACACACACACACACGCACGCACAGCGCGCGCTCGCGCGCGCGCATGCAATCACAATCTCTCTCTCTCTCTCTCTCTCTCTCACACACACACACACACACACACCACAGCACCAGCACCCCCTCCCTATCCGAACAAGCAGCGCGTGACCATCTAACCCTTAATAATGCTCAATCGATGTCCAGTGACTAACTGTTGGTGTACTTCACTTGTACAGTGCTGGCTGCCGGGCAGAGCTGTGTGGCTGACAACGGCACCAAGTGCACCACCGGCACCACGTGTGATAATGACGTCTGCAGTGAGTCACCTGCACTGATTTTATTGGCTGTCGTTTGTTCGTTTCTCCCCTGTGTGTCTGCCTGTTTTTCTACATGAATGTCTCTCTCGCCCCCCCCCCCCCCCCCCTTGTCTCTTTCCCTTTCCCCTCCACTTTTTCATCCCACCATTTTCACTCCGCCCCCCCCCACCCCCACACACACACACACACACACACATTCATGGCCCCCTCCCCCTTTCTTTCCCTCCATAAGCCAAACTTAGCTTGTCCTGTCCTATCTGTTTGTCTGTCCATTTTTTAGATTATTAATGATCGTTGTTTACGATAAAGAAGAAGAAGAAGCATAAAAGACTCTGGTATTAAAGTACTGAGAGACTGAAAGAAAAAGAGCAGGATAATCAGTGAATGATTATAATCACTCCTTAATTAAAACCAGGCAAAATTAATCACCCGCGACGGCTTTTGTTCAGCTTACAGACACGGAAGACTGCAAACTGATTCCGGCCCTTCGTTTAAACACACATCAGTTTATTTTGCCACAGGAAAATGTTTTAACCCTTAAAATTGCAAGTCTCTGCTTGGCATTGTGAGCGACAAATATGATTCGGCTCGGGGGTGGGGGGGGGGGGGGGGGGGGGGGGGGGGGGGGGGACGGGGTGGACTGATGCACCCAACAGGCTCTTTACGAAGGGAGTACGACTTTCTGTCTCTCCATTTCCCCCCCGTCACATTTACTTTGTTTAAGGTCTTCCAGATCTAAATATTACGCCTCAACAATTAACTACTCGCTTGTTTTTTTCTTTTCTTTTCTACACTCCGACCTAAAATAAAGACTGCTGGTTTGAGTTAAATATTTCAAGTAATTTAAATTATCACCTTGCTCATCTGCTGTTTTGACAACCGTTAGACAATTTACTCGACACTTCGGCCATCGATTTTCCCTGCGCAGCCCACAGGCGAGCTGGTCCAACAGGCCGGAAAGCAAATCCAGGAGGACTACGGACAGTGATTGTTTAATTAAGTGATGCGCGTCAACACTTCCATGCATGCTTGCCTCATCGATTGGACAGAAGAGAAGAGATAGACGGTCCACCCTAAATGGCTAACACACTGTTCAGTTAGGCCACATTAGATGTTTATAGGCGGGGTTTGAACGGGAGGTAGGGGAAGGAGGGGGAAAGGAGGGAAAGGGGGGACTGACGAGTTCTTCTGGTTCGATCGTGCTGCTCATTCACCCGCTCCTTGTTTTACTTTAATTAGTAATGGGCGCTTAGCTCGGCTAACCAGTTGTGGTACTATACGCACTATCAGCTTTCTTTTATTCTTGTGTTATAGGAGTATTGAAACAACAGAGTTTCAAACGCACAGATACATGCACAACGAGATACACACAGTGATATACACAGTCACACACACACACACACATACACAGTCACACAACACACACACACACACACACACACACACACACACACACACACACACATACAAACAAAAAAGCACACATACACGCACACGCATGCAGACACATGCACACACACATACATACACACACAAATACACACACACATACATGTATACACACCCATACACACCCATACTCACACACACACACACACACACACACACACACACACACACACACACACACACACACACATTGACATCCCCCTCCCCCCTACACACCAAACATAAAACGGATTAGCAGCAGTTGCATGAATGACTGTGAGGAAGACTACAATTAGTAGACAGCACGTCTAACGTCTTCATAATTAAAACTTTCCGGAAATTTACCGGTTAGACCTTCTCAGCCAACGGGAGATAGCCGGATCGGGTCCAGTGCTGACCGCAGGACGCGACTTCTTGTGGGATTGGTCCCGGTTATATTTACGTATTATTTTATAAGTTTGTGGTACGGGTCTACTCGGACTCGCAAGGATGTGCGGTCGCTGCCGGTTATCCGCCACGTAAAAACATTCTGACGTCATATTTGACGTCACTTCAGTTGACGACGCGACATTGTCGTGTGTGTTTAGGCATACACTACATGTGTATGCAGTCGAAAGACAAATGTTTTTATGTGGTAGCTAGATCTGTCTCGCGTCGGATGAAGTCTGTTTTGCAGCTATTGCAAGTCTCGTCAGCATCTTGGAAAGGAACGAGAAGCTTTACTGATGGAACTACTGCGTGATCGTATGATCGTTGACGGGCATTAAAAATCCCAAAACGAGCTGGTAAGTTTACTGGCATAGATACGTTATGACCGAAGTGGGTTACCATACATTCGTAAACAGTAAGAATAACACTAGGGAATCACGAACGGGTTTCTCCAGTGCCTCCCTGCTTTGACATCAGCGCAGTACGTATTAATAAATATGAAGTATTTCTGGGCTCACATTAATTTTATGCAGACATTCGGCTTTATTGACCAGTAATGTTTTCTTTTTTTAAATCTTTTTGTCAGTAATGTCGAGACGTTCTTTTTTTGCACAAGGGAGGTAAGTTAGCCTTTGCCCACGACACAGCTGCCTCTAAATTCTCTCCTGATTTTCACACAAGCACTATGCTCTTCCGTCGTATGGGTACTACCAATCGATTTCGCATTGCACAACGGGATTTTGACGGGTTGATGCTGAGCCACTGTTGTTAATGATTTACCTTTCGTCAAGGAAACATTTTGGATCAACAGGCTTGTCTCCCTTGAAGAGCGATTGGCGGCGATGAGCCATAAAAACACAACTAATAAGAGAAGAATACGTTGCATTGTTCAGTTAAGCCGATTAGCTGCATCAATAAGAGACCAGTAACAATTCTGAGTGTCGACCAATGTTGCAAAGGTGCCAAAGTAGCAAAACACTGGCGAAAACCAAGCCGCATCGCCCGATCGCTTTTCTGTTTAGATCTAACCTGCCTAAATTCTGGAATAAAGCCATAGCCTATGGAATCATGAACGCTTTTAATTTTATTTTCTTGTGGCGCACGGAAAGCAGATGAAACTCTGTTGCTCAAACAAACAGCAGCCCTCATCTTATACGGTTTCTGCAGGCGAACGTGCATTTCAACAAACCAACCCACGAGCCAACGAATTTTTGAATGATGCCGCGAAGAAACTCTGCTAATCGAGTGACCTAGTTATTCGCGCCAACTTTTGTCCGGTTTTTCTTGCCTGTATGTGTTAACTACTGCTGATGTTGACTCAGATATGTTTTGTTGTTGTTTTTTAAGCTAGAGTTGCGATTACATTACAAACTTACCTCCAAATAGTCCTCCGAAGAAGACTGGCATGGAATCTCCTCCGCGTGAAGGTCAGCTATCATTATGTAAACAAACAGCACATCCGGTATGGCTCCACAGTCTGGTCATATACTCTCGATTTAAAAGGATATATTTTTTATTCTAATTTCTCGAATTCCCCTCAGTTTCTTTTCCTATGTTCATTATTACACATATGTTGCTCATCATTAATCGATCTTTCCAAATTTGTCAAAATGTAGCAGAAAGGGATTTGTTATGTCTTAAATGTCTCTATTCTTCGACAGCTTTGTATGCAATCAAAATGGAATAGATCTAGGAAAATATACTCACCAATAAGACGAAAAACAGGAAACAAGCGCTTTCGACAATTCATCTTCTTCAGGAGAAGGGAGTAAAGAAGAGGATAGACAAGAAGGAGCTGGTGCAAGGAATGTTCAGAATGAAAACGTACATTAAAAACGACGTCAATAAAATGAGGAAAATTAGAGGGAGCATGATCTGCCGACGTACACACACACACACGCACGCACGCACGCACACACACACGTTCAATTTACAGAACAACAACGTACTAATATCGCTGCTTAAAAAAGAGAGCAGGAAAAGTAGGGGGGAAGGAGAAAGGGCAATAGAATAATAGAAAGCCAAATGTCTATTTATTCATGGTAAATAAAGACTCTGTATTCTTCCTTCTCCCTCTTCTTCCGCTTCCGGGGTTACGACCTCCGCTTGCGTCATCGAGAATACTTCCTTTTCGTGTTCAACGTGGCGTCATTGTGAGGGACGTGCCTGTGGTGGGGTTGACGAACACGACAGTAAGATTCGACGTGACGTACCTCGCCTTGGTTCAGCGGACAGGATGTTTCGTGTCCTTCTTGGATAGCCATTTTTCCTCTTTTTATATTTTTTATTTGATTTTAATTTATAATTATTTTTTGCCTGTGGTGCATTTATTCAGAAACATGCATCCATCCACTACAATATACCTTTCGCTCACTTTCATACTCCTTTATATCATTGCAGTTTTACAAAAGCACTTCTCATAAGATAGCTGAAGCTGAGCAGAAACCTATTCTATAATATCTTGATTATTAACTGTGTAATTATATATGTGCTTACATGGAAGAAATAGTATCCAGTTTGAGTTTGATTGGAAAGTGTGTGTGTGGGGGGGGGGGGGGGGGAGTGAGATGTGTGTGTGTGTGTGTGTGTGTGTGTGTGTGTGTGTGTGTGTGGTTGTGTGATATGCGTGTGTTTTAATACTTCAAGTTAATAATAGGTGATCTTCAAATCATTTCAAAATAAAGCTTCAATTTTCATTTGAATATTATCTCCCAAAGTAAGACAGTCTTGTACATTTATATGGACAGCCATTTTGACTATCTGATATACCTTTCAGATTCTTCCGTAAGGACACACACCATCCTGCATTTTCCGATCATATTCTGATAGGAGATTATTAAACAGGTACAAAAGGAAACGGCATGGTTTAATTCCGCACTTCCTCTTGCTTTGGGCTTCACGACTGGAATGAAGTGCCTTATTCGGACAGACACTGTGAAACATTCTCTTCTTTCAAAGCAGTCTCAAAACTTACCTTTCCTCGCATTTCTCTACACTCAGCTGTTGAAATTCTGTCTCACACTTCTACTTTCTTCTGCAGTCACGACTTGTCTTTGCTCATCTTCCGCAGGGCGTGATGAAGTAATTATGTCTTGATCTCAAAGCATATGCCAGTCACACCAATAATCAGTGAGTTCAAAGTTGACTGTTTACGTCATTATTACGTAGGATAAGCTGATTGACCCACAAACAGGGGAGTTAATCAGCGCTTGAAATACGTAACACAAGTAAAACAATGAACTCCCCTGTTTGTTGATTCTGCACGAGCGCTCTGGGTCTCGTTCTGTTGCAGATTTTTAAGCTGATTGACGTTTTTGTCTTGACGTTGTTTACATTCAGCTTTCTCCCGCCCTGGTTTACTGTTGGGTTCAATGTTGAGGGTTCACGTCCGATAGGCTGACTGACGTTTTTGCCTTGTTGATTTTACATTCAGCTTTATCCCATCCTGGTTTACTGTTTCACTTGACTGTTCTCGGTCCTGCATTCCTAATACCCAGGTGAACAGGAAACGCTGAATTATTAACAGCGTCAAATGTCAAACTGTCTGTTCAAGAAATTTATGGTTTTGAAGAGACTTTTCCCCACGCAGCGTTAGCACAAGTTAGCCCTTGAATTTTAAAGTCACGTCAGGACGATTGGAAGAAGCAGAGATTACGTCTCAACACGCTTGACAAGCAAGGTTGAGTTGGTCTTTGACGTCATTAAACCATAACTGATTAACGGGTGTTGCACACTGGAAGCTTAGTGATCGTTGCGCTGGACGTTTCAACGGTTGTCGACACTGCTGGATTCCTCACTGATCTTCGAGGCCTCAACCCTATAATTCATTGCCTGCCCCTAGGACGTCATAAATATGACGTCATTGCAACAAAATGTCCATCTGCTTATATGGTGCTGTGTTACTCTCTGTTTAAATTCCAGCCTCGTGCGACTCCACACTATAAAGAAAGTTCTCAAAAGCAGCAATTTTAGACAGTCTACTTTGCCTGTGACTGGTCTTCGAAGGAAACTGCACCCCAGAATAACGCAAAATTGTTGGCAGTGAAATGTTTAATGTGTTGGTCTCTGAGAATTGTGCGAATAGGCAGAGATTGCAGACATTTTTGTTTTCGTTTTTGTAGTTGCAAGCGTCCTGTGAATAGTGTAGCTTATACCAGGCAAACACGGCGAGGATTAAAGTCTTCGTTCAGTAGTATAATACACACACAAAACAAAACAACACAAAAACAAACAAAAAAAGAGGATTAAGTGTATGTTGTTTTAGCTCTCTGTGCAAACTAGCCGCCGTCAAAATTAATAACCAGTAAAAGCTACGCTCCATTTTGGGACTGAACAGGAGCCAGAAAATAAAGTCTGGGTGAATTAGGAAGATAGATGTCAGAATACATTGTTCATGAGACATTTTCTTTGCCGGGTTGTTACACTTAGGGGAGAGAGAGGGGAGAGAGAAAGGGGAGAAGAGAGGAGAGAGAAGAGAGAAAAAAAAAAAACTTTATTTTTAAAAGGGTTGTAGTTTAGGTTCAGTCAAAAACCTGTCTGACAACTATCCTTGCTAAGCTACTGATGAAAAATATCAAAATTTAAAGGGATTAAATATATAAAAATGAATGAGTGTAAATTTATACATGAGAATTTCCACTCAAACCCTAGCGTGTTTTACAAGGGGGAGGGGGGGGGGGGGGGGGGGGGGGGGGGGGGTTTTATGGGTGTTAATATAGGCCAAAAAAGTCATTTGGCTATCAAAAACCAGTCTTTTGTTCTAAAACAAAATAAAAGCCAAAACTTTTTTTTTACAAATTTATTTAGGAGAGAGAGAGAGAGAGAGGAGAGAAGAGAAGAGAGAGAGAGAGAGAAGAGAGAGGAGAAGAGAGAAATAAACTTTATTACACAGGGGTAAAAGATTTAAGCACGTGTCGGCTTTTTTAAATCTGTCCCTGTGACAAACACAGCAACACTCAATACATTAAAAAAGAATCCCTTTCCAGAAAAAACCCCAAAAACAAAACAAAATTAATTTCTTCAAAACATACTATACAACAACAATTAAAGGAAAGAAGAAAAAAAAAAAAAAGGAGAGAGAGAGAGAGAGAGAGAGAGAGAGAGAGTTACAAAAACATATTAACGATACTGGAAAGCGACAGATAATGGATATCGCACTATCTCTATAACAAGATCACTATCTAACAGGAATTGGAAGCTAAGCAATGGCGCATTATACAAACACGCTACCGCAAAATCAAGCACACAGACACATACCAACATCATATATATTCAAACATTAATTTGAAATAAAAATAAATAAAATAAGAATTCACAAAAATTATGAACCAGAGGAAAAAGAAAAAGTATTTATCATGAAAATACAACAAATCTAAACAAAAAAACAAAAAAAAATCTAGAAACTTTACAAGAAGAGCAAGGAGGGAAAAAAATACAAATTCATACATTTTGTGTCAACTGTCTGACAAGCGAAAAGACAGAAAGAAGGAAACAAGAGTTAAAAAGTATTAGATGGCTAGCGAGTGCCTGAAATACTTTCCTTGAACGTTTTTAATTTCCTGGTGTATCGTGAGATGATGAGCTAAACTATTCCACGCTAAGGAGGCTGAAAAGGAGAAACTCGTTTTAAAGAATATCAATCCTTGTTCTGGGAAAAAGCTGTTTATTCCCAAACATGAAGACGTTCAGATGGAATCATGAGATCTTTCAGATACTGCGGGGCATTGCGTGAACACCTTTTGCATTAGAACCAACTTTGTTGAGCAATAATTCTTTGTCTAAAGGGAGTAGTTTTGATAGCACAGAACGCACTTTTGTTTCTAGTCTAAATCGAGATTTGGCATCAAAATTTACGGGGCACTTTGTGAGAGAATACAGCTGCTTCATGTGCACACAGGCACATCCATCCCATGCATTGAAACATAGTTCATATGTAACATAATGTGTGCAAAGAAGGCTAATTTGGATTTTTGGCTGACAATTTGGCAGTTTCGAAAGAAGAAAAATATTTCTAGGAACGGTTCTGCAAATGTTGTTTAATTGCGTTTGCACTGTAGCTGTTCTCTACTTACTCCAATTAGGCGATGTTTTGAAACTTGTTCTATTGGAGTGGTCTCGAACTTTAGATTTAAAGGGAGCTTTTTTTTCTGGTGTTTTTTGTCGCCGTCGCCATCAACATGCTTTTGTTTTCGTCGGATTCAGTGCCATCCGATTTCTACAACACCACCCAGAGACATCATATAGACTTTGTTTGTAAATCCCTACGTATATTATCTATGTTGTCTTTAGCTGTATTAAGGGTGCCATCATCAGCAAATAAATACATTGGACTGACGCACGTGTAAGACACAGGGGCAAGTCATTAAATGCAAAACAGAAGCGGGCCTATGATCGACCCTTGAGGCACTCCACTTGTTACAGACGCTTCTTGGGAGTATGTTGCCATTTACAAGTACGCATTGTAGACGATCCTGTAAGTAAGATCGTAAGAAAGCTATACTTGCTATGCTTAAGTTGTACGTGGATAGTTTTTTCAGTAAAATATCGTGATGAACCAGATCAAAAGCCTTGCGAAAATCGAGAAATACGGCGCCTGACATTTGGCGATTGTTAAAAGCTGAGAGCCAAGTATCAGTTAAACGGGTAACCGCCGTTTGACAAGAATGCCCACATCGGAAGCCAGACTGAAATGAATGGAAAAGCTGGTGTGTTTCTAAAAAGGTTGTCAAATGTTTGTGAATGTGTCTTTCTAGTGGCTTTGTGAGAACAGACAGGATCGAGATAGGGCGGTAATCGTTCAGATCCGTGGAGATAGTTTTTGTTTTTAGCGAGTGGAATTACTTTAGCTCTCTTGAATGCGGTTGGAAAAACATTCTTTTGTATGCATAAGTTATAAATATATGTAAGTGTCTCAGCTATGTAAGGAAGGGCAATTTTTAGAAGTTTGACACTAATACCATCACAACCTGTAGATTTCTTATTATCCAGCTTTGAGATAGATATTCCTACTTCGAATACAGATAGAGGAAGAGAAAATGGGGTATTTTTGAAAGATTCGATCTCTGCAAAAGTTTAGTAACATCAGAACATTATACCCATCGGTTTGATCGTCTGGTTTGATGTACTTGGAGACTACAGATACGAAGTGGGCGTTAAAGACGTCTGGTGTGAGTTCTGATGGAAGATTATTGTTTGCAGGCTGTGGCCTTTAGTGAGTGTGTTGATAGCTCTCCACATGGATGATATATTTGCTTTATTTCCGGCAAGGTCATTAAAATATTTTTTCTTGGCTTCCCTCACAAGGTAATTTACACGGTTCCGTTGTTGCTTATATTCTACAAATTTCTTTTGCTTCCTACATTTGTCCCTCAATAACATGGCTTGCTTTATATCAGTGTTCAGCCATGGTGGAAGGGTTTGGTGTTTCACCCGCTTTTTTTTGAGGGGGGCATGCTATTATAACATCAATCAAATAGTCCATATCCCGTTTGACAGTGCCATATTGGGTCGCTAAAAGTGTACACATTTTCAAAGAGGATTACGTGCAAATCCATCAAAAAAGCTCTTTCGTCAAACTGTTTAAAACATCGGTAAACAATTGAAGAGTGGACATTCAGAACAGGCTTCACAGGTTTTGACAGACAGGGTACAGCACACTGGAAAATGATCATTTATTCCTGTGGCAGGCACTAGAACATTTGACACAATGTAGTATCACTTGTGTAAATATGATCAATTAGCGTTGAGAATGGGAGCTTGATTCTCGTAGGTGACGTATCACATTTGATCATGGCCAAATAATTATATTGTGTAATCCCATGCTGGTACTTTTTGCATATCATTTAAATTCACCCAACAGGCAACATTCAATTACTGCCCTCACCTTCCATCTATTGTACAAACTGTCATACCAGTCAAACGTTGAGCTGGGTTTCTGTAAGTATAACCAACTAATCACCTGGCTTGCGCGTTTTGTATTTCTAACCACACCTTTCAACTGCTTCGATTCAAGTCTAGGACGCGACGGACAATTTTGCGATTTGAAGATGTATGTCAACACTAAACCTGTGTGCTGCGTCTGGCCGCGTCCTTTCGGATTAATTAATAGTGGGAAGAGACAGACCTTCACTTGGAATGTGGCTTTTCAGCCTGTCTCACTGAGACCGAACGGTGGAAGAGTTATGGGACTCAAAGAAGACAGTAAGATCATAGTTTTTTTTCTAATGTGGTACACATTATAGGTGACCGACTCGGAGAGAGTCGCTTGGACATGCTAAACCCGACTAAAATTCCGTTCCTAGAAGCTGAAATCAGGAATTCAAAATCCCGCGTGCTAATGTTCTGTTAATGTACATATTATAGGTATATATCCCAGAGTGACAATGGCGCAGACAACTTAAAACAACAAGAACAACAACAAAATGAACTAGTAGTACAAATTTCGGAAAACAAAGCAGAGGGAATCCACACAAAACACGATTAACAATCCAAAGGTATGTACACTGACGTCCACGTGGCGGGAGAGCTCCATAGCTGGACTGCGGCGGTGGCGCTGCCCACATGCGGAGAGGGTGTCAATGCGCTCCGTACCAGCCACTGAAGGGTGGCGGAGCGGTGCCTACGTCACGGTGTAGGGGTGTTCCTCTGCTGTAGCGGTGAGGCTGGTGGTGTAGTGGGGCGTCACCCGGCCGTCGTTGTGGGATGGAGCTCTCCGTGTCCGCAGGCCGTTGTTGTAGCAGTGGAGGTGGTGAGAAAGAACCGCGAGTGGTTGAAACAGCTGGCCTATTTCTGTACTGCTGGCTCCTCCCACCGCCCTCTCTGAGATGCTGGCTCGGCGGACAGTCAACACGTGGCTGAAACGAAGGGGTCTCCAGCAACGGCACTCGGCCACTAGCAGAGGGTGACGGATGGGAAGGGCGGTCTTGGGGTCGAAGGGGAGGTCGGGGTTGGCCCACATACTTGACGTTGCACGCAAGTCGCATGGTGCCTTTGGGGCTTGGGTGCAGAGCGTCCCGGTAGAGCGCTTTCCGGGGGGCGCCGCTAGTCGTGGTGAAGGTGTCGGTGTGGTCAGCGAGCATAACTCGCTCACTGTGACACGCCTTCACCAAGGCAGCGTTTGAAGCGGCCACCGTCTTCCTCAGAGGGTGCTCTCCTTGTGGGGGGATTAGAGAGGAGAGCTGGAAGACAGCATTGGGGAACACTGACTTGAGCAGCTTGAGCAGTGCCCTCCACATGCTCTCCGTGACGGTGTTCACCCAGCACGTGTTCACCCCGACGTGGACGACCAGCAGCTGGACATCTCTGCATGTTGTGGTGAAGGTGTGACTGGGTAGGCTTGCTGGCGGGGTGTGGTAGGAGGTGTGGCATGGGTGGGAACCAGGTGGCGGGTCGGTTTGATAGGCTGGGAAACCGGGACTGGAGCTGCCGAAGGTGAGGCTGACTTGGGACTGAGGGCCTGAAGTCGACGCGAGCTCCTTCTCGTACTCCCGGTTGTCCTTGGCAACTGTGGACGCGGGCTGCACCTGGGCCTAACATCGTGTAGTCCGGGCTCCCCTGTCGGCGATGGCGAAACAGTCGGCAAGCGGAGGTTGCACAGATTCGATGTTACCGTTTCATGCAACCCCGGCTCCTTCACCCGGTCGACAAAGGCGTAGATGGCCCTAATGCACTTGATGAGGGAACTAAACTCTTCGTCTCTCCAACGGGGACACCTGTTTCCCTGGACTAGGATTGTACCTGTGCTGTAGAAGATCGTTATTGTCACTAGCTTAACAGTATCACAGTTGACTTGGATCTTAGTCCGGAAAAGGTCCTGGCTGGGAAGGTCAGTGGGTACTATACTGATGTCATTACTGTCTTCTACATGGATGGTCCTGGTTGGATTGGTGCCCTCATCCAGCCAGTCGACCTGATACCCCGCAGTTCCTGCAACATCACACACGTAACGCCTGTAGAAAATCTGTCTGGTGAGGGGCATTAAACAGTGAGGTATATCGAACGTCATTTGCTTGGGATCTTTCTTCACTTCTACATTGGGCACCCAGGCAAACAGAGACGAGCTCTGGAGCGCCATGGCGGCTGCAGTTTAAAGAGAAGTCAAGTGTTGGCTAAGTAGTCAATAACATGGTGGAGGGAGGGGCGAACTCATGGCCTAGGGAGACAAGGGGACGCATTACATGACGAGATGTGGAGCAAAAAAGAGGTTAAACGGAACGCTTATTTTACTTAGACAATACAAATCATGCGTAAATTTTCAGCAAAAACACCTTTCTCAAACAACAAACTGCAGACAGGCAGATACTAAACCAAATGATAATACGGAAAAATCTGATCAACTTAGCTTGCAGCTGGTGGCCAGATGGTTGGAGCGTGACGGTGTGCAGCTCATACCATCGAAGCTGTGTGGCGTGGAAAAGATAAGCCGACGCTGCTGGTTAAGTGTTTTTACGACCTCTTGACGGCGCGTCAGTACTTTCTCCCCACCGCCAACGGTGGGTGTGACGTAACTGGTAACTGGTGAGAGCCAGCCGGGCTGGCCGGCGAAGAAAACACGGCAAAGTTCGAATATGGATTCACAACATCACATAAAGTAAACGGTCAAGAATAACAAGATGACGTGCTGCTATCCTTGGCACTAGTCCGGCTTCTTTCACCTCCTGATCCGCATCCTGGCGCCTGATACACCAAAGGTTAACAATGAACAAGTCAACAGCTTTACAAGGATTGTAGTTTAGGTTCAGTCAAAAACCTGTCTAACATTGTAACAACTAGTCAGAGAGAGAGAGAGAGAGAGAGAGAGAGAGAGAGAGAGAGAGAGAGAGAGAGAGAGAAGCTGTGAACACTAGTGCTAGTATTACTGATAATGGAAAGAAAATTGTCCCTGTTGATCAGTCACATAATATCTGATGAACAGTGAACCATTTAAATAACAAAAACGCACAGGGAAAGAGAGGGGGGGGGGGGGGGGGGGAGGGGGAGAAGAGAGCATACATAATAATATTCTGTTTTATTGTTATTATCATTATTATTATTTATTTATTATTTTATTATTATTTGGAGAGAGGGGGAAGGGAGGCAAGGAGGAAGGGAGGGAGAAAGAGACAGAGAGAGAGAGAGTCCCGTTAACGTTTCCGTACTGTTTTTCTGTTTTCTTTTGTTTCTACACACTGCTGTAACTTTCACTACAGCACGCCATGACCTCCACAAAAGATAACTGACAAAGGACGAGACTGACTCGCGGCTAAAACTTTGATGACGCGGTGATCAGAACAAGCTTTGTCTCTTGTGCACTCGAGCCGCACGAAGCGAAAATCTCTGCCGAGGCAGTGGAGCACGACCAGTTCAATGACAGATGAGAGAACGTCCCAATAATTGGGTTGACCAAGCGTAAAGCACCGATGACCCTTGGACCGTGGCGTCAACCAGTCAATCACCGTGCTGTGTACTATTAATGTGGCATAATTAAACTGATACACAAGATATAACACAAATTTATTAATGTTTTATGTTTATATATATGGATATATATATATGGGAGAGAGAGAGAGAGAGAGAGAGAGAGAGAGAGAGAGAGAGAAGAGGAGAGAGAGAGAAGAGAGAGAGAATGAATAAACTTTATTTTACGAAGGTAGTGGAGAAGACTCGAGATTTTTTACATCCAGCCCTCGCCCATGAGGGAAACTACTATTAACTAAGGATACAATGAGCTACAGTATGTTGAGTACATGTACATTAATACAAACCATGTTGAAATGGACATCAGTAAACCGAGAAACAAGTCGATAATGATCATTAAAAAAATATATACATAGAAAAATTAGCTTGATCTGGGGTAAACACATACACGTGCGCACGCACATAAGATTAAGAACATGTTTGTCATCGAAAACTACATGCACATAGAGCACAGACACACAAAATGTATGGGTTGCCTGAAGCAGCACAACACAGGTTGGACAGCACATGGATATATATATATATATATATATATATATATATATATATATATATATATATATATATATATATATATATATAGTAAGAGAGAGAGAGAGAGAGAGAAGAGAGAGAGAGAGAGAGAGAGAGAGAGAGAGAAGCTGTGAACACTAGTGCTAGTATTACTGATAATGGAAAAGAAAATTGTCCCTGTTGATCAGTCACATAATATCTGATGAACAGTGAACCATTTAAATAACAAAAACGCACAGGGAAAGAGGGGGGGGGGGGGGGGGGGGGGGCGGGGGGGGGGAGGGGGGAGAAGAGAGCATACATAAAATATTCTGTTTTATTGTTATTATCATTATTATTATTTATTTATTATTTTATTATTATTTGGAGAGAGGGGGAAGGGAGGCAAGGAGGAAGGGAGGGAGAAAGAGACAGAGAGAGAGAGAGTCCCGTTAACGTTTCCGTACTGTTTTTCTGTTTTCTTTTGTTTCTACACACTGCTGTAACTTTCACTACAGCACGCCATGACCTCCACAAAAGATAACTGACAAAGGACGAGACTGACTCGCGGCTAAAACTTTGATGACGCGGTGATCAGAACAAGCTTTGTCTCTTGTGCACTCGAGCCGCACGAAGCGAAAATCTCTGCCGAGGCAGTGGAGCACGACCAGTTCAATGACAGATGAGAGAACGTCCCAATAATTGGGTTGACCAAGCGTAAAGCACCGATGACCCTTGGACCGTGGCGTCAACCAGTCAATCACCGTGCTGTGTACTATTAATGTGGCATAATTAAACTGATACACAAGATATAACACAAATTTATTAATGTTTTATGTTTATATATATGGATATATATATATGGAGAGAGAGAGAGAGAGAGAGAGAGAGAGAGAGAGAGAGAGAGAGAGAGAG
>JABMCL010001974.1:145000-150000 GCA_018857735.1 Alviniconcha marisindica
TAAAGACCGCTGTGGGACAAACGTTCTCTCTTTAAAGACCGCTGTGGGACAAACGTTCTCTCTTTAAAGACCGCGTGGGACAAACGTTCTCTCTTTAAAGACCGTTAATGGGTCAGAATATTGCGTCGCATGCTCCGGCTAACGCTAGGAATTTGGACGTATTCGGTTTTGGCCTTCCCGGTTCATTCGATCTCATTTTTCTCGATTCACTTCCAACAACACCAGGCGTGTGTCGATAGTAACAGTGGATCAGAAGTTCACTGGCGACAGGAGTTGTGTATTCGCCCCGTTGAGATTTTGAGACTTTTTCAGTTGACTGGGCATTACGTAGTCGAGAATCAACCGTGCAGTTCATTGTCGCCATGATCCTTTGGCACACAGACATTTTTGTGATTTAGAAAACTGTGCAGCGTATGTAATATGCGCATGTACGTGGCATAACACTATGTGTGCGCATTTGCGTGAGCGCGTGTGAATTTATTTATCTATTTGTGCGTGTGTATGTGTGTGTGTGTGTGTGTGTGTGTGTGTGTGTGTGTGTGTGTGTGTGTGTGTGTGTGTGTGTGTGTGTGTGTGTGTGTGTGTGTGTGTGTGTGTGTGTGTGTGTGTGTGTGTGTTGTGTTTGTGTTTGTTTGTTGTTTGAGAGAGAGAGAGAGAGAGAGAGAGAGATGAGAGAGAGAGAGAGAGAGAGAGAGAGAGAGAGAGAGAGAGAGAGAGAGAGAGAGAGAGAGTACGTGTTGTGTGTGTGTGTGTGCGAGAGAGAGAGAGAGAGAGAGAGAGAGAGAGAGAGAGAGAGAGAGAGAGAGAGAGAGAGAGAGAGAGAGAGAGAGAGAGAGAAGAGAGAGAGAGAGAGAGAGAGAGAGAGAGAGAGAGAGAGAGAGAGAGATTGTGCATGCGTGATCTCTGGCATTTAATCCAGTTAATGTACAAAGTATACGACTGTGTACAGAACTTTCTGTGGGCGAAAATTGCTCGGAGTCTGCAAACTGTGAGTCAGGGACAACCTGTGACAGCGGAGTATGCAGTGAGTGTTTAGTTTTGTATTACGCTAAGTCTTGCTTGTAGTATATTTATGAATAGTGTGTGTGTGTGTGTGTGTGTGTGTGTGTGTGTGTGTGTGTGTGTGTGTGTGTGTGTGTGTGTGTGTGTGCTGGGGGTGGGGTGCGGGGTGAGGGGGGGGGGGTGCGCGCGTGCGTGTATGCGTGCGTGTGTGCGTGCGTGTGTGTGGTATTGTCACTTTGAAAAAGGGTCTTACCCCGAAAATATGTACATGTTTTGTATTGGTGCATTAAAACTAGTGTTCTTTTTAACCCTTTTATTTTGTTTGTTTGGATCTTATTTTAGAACGCCAGCAGTCAACCTTTTTCCAACTGATAGTTTGGTTGCCCTCATCTCCAACACATGTGATTCCGTCGTCTTAATATCTTTTTCAGAGTTGGAGTTGGGTGGCAATTGTACGGGCAGTAACGTTGCCAACTGCAGGAGTAGTCTTCTCTGTGATAACGGCGTCTGCAGTGAGTCAACTACTTTAATTGTTCCTTGTTTCTCCTGACATATTTAACACAGACACACATACACACACACACACACACACACACACACACACACACACACACACACACACACACACACACACACACACACACACACACACACACACACACACTTCAAACCAACAATTTGATCTGAGTATCGTGTGCCAACAATCCTGCCAACAAACTCTATGCTGACCTAACTGAGTCTTTCGGGTGTTTCGTGTGTATTTTAATAAATTGTACGTGTGGTATGTAGCATGTTGCCTGTAAAGTAATTTAGTTTTGTCTAATCGTACCAGTATGCATTTAAGCACATCTACTTTTGTGTGCAAGTTCAATTCATCTAAGCAAATCATTTTTGTTTGCATATACAGGTTTGTATGTATATTATGGTGACTAAACCTTTTATGTATATTACGGTAGTTAAGCTTTGTATGCATAATACGGTAATTAAACCTTCTATGTATATTACGGAAATTACGCGTTGTATGTATATTACTGTAATTAAGCCTTGTATGTATATTGCGGTAATTAATCCTTGTATACATATACATGTATATTACGATAATTAAACCTTCTGTGCATATTACGGAAATTACGCTTTGTACGTATAAACGGTAATTAATCCTTGTATGTATATTACTGTAATTAATCCTTGTATCCATATTACGGTAATTAATCCTTGAATGCATATATATATTAATATATATATATAATATATATATATATATATATATATATATATATATATATATATATATATATATATATTATATATATATATATACGATAATTAACACCTTCACTGTCCCAGCCGGTACAATTTCCGGAATCAAAAGTGCGCATACAGATACTGTGAGCCGGTTTGGCCTAGCGGCAAGGCGTTAGGCTGGTAAGCAGAAGGACCTCGGTTCGATTCCGCTTCAGCTCTCCTTTCTCTTCAAAAGTTGTGGTCTGTGGACATTGTCTTGTGACTTTGTCCCTCATAATTATGAAACATTAAAATGGCTCTCATCGCTGCCCACCTCAATGCAGAAGTCATTCTGGTGGTGACAGTGTAGCGATAGGTATATAATCTACCTCTCCGCCCACCTGCTTACCCCCTTCTCCCCGTCCTTAATAAGCCTCATGGTTTCTGTGGACGTTAAGCACCATGTTTACTTACTTCGGACATATACACCTGCTGTCAAAATATTTTCCGGTCTTATAACGAACTGATTTTCAACATGATGATGAAGTGATGCTTAATGTCCTCAGATGTCAGTTGACTTATTAGGGACAAGCTGAGACCAATGCCGAAGCATGGTTCAATATAGCTTTACGTCCACGGAAACCAGAAGGCTCTGATTTTCAACACGATGAAGTGATGCTTTATGTCCTCAGATGTCAGTTGACATATTAGGGACAAGTTGTGACCAATGCCGAAGCACGGTGCAATAAATCTTTACGTCCACGGAAACCAGAAGGCTCGTTAGGACGGACAGTCCAGGACGTCCACCTCGACTCTCACACAGCTCCTGAACCATGTGAGATTTTCAACACTGGACACATTGACTTTTATGGTGTCCGTACGTGTCCCGTATTCTTCCGGTGAGTACATTTTCCGGTTGTTTCCGCCTCTTGTTCCCTTGTGTCACACGCTGTGCATACGCTCCTGTTTCAGAGATGGGAGTGGGAGGTAACTGCGCCGGGGTCAACAAAAACAGCTGTCTGGCAGGCACCGTATGTGACATCTATGTTTGCAGTGAGTGTGTAATGTGTAATGCACTGTGAATGTAGGGGAGCGGGGTGGGGAGTGAGGGAAGCAGCTTGGAAGCATGAATGAAGAGTCACAAGGCAGCGGTTGCTATAACATAACTTTTATTTGCACCAACCAGGAAACAGCGTAGGCTCTCCCCTGAGATGAACACATGAACACCGGCCGCAACAGCAAACAAACAACCTGCCTCTGCAGGGACACTGGGGGAAAAGGGACGCTGCAGGCCCAGCGCACAAGTTTTAACACTTTAGATAATTGGGGCCATAAAATTCCCACCCTGTCAAAAAAGAGAAAGGACACCAGGAAAGAAAAGGTTAAAGGGTCATGGCCCTGGACACACACAATGCACTCGGTTACAGAAAGAAATAGTTATACAGCGCCTACACCTAACACGATTCAGCCCGAGGCCCATAATACCGAACGACTGGATCGACAGAAGTGTCAGGGAAAGTCAGTTGGGGAAGCTTGGGTTGGAGCGCATATATGGACTTTCCCGGGCACTGAACTGAACTGAAATGAACCGAAGTGCGCTGCTGCTGCAACTGTTACTACGGCTACTATTAACACTACTACTGAGCTACTGAACGGCTGCTACTATTACTACTGCTATTATTAACACTACAACTGATCTACTACTCCCACTGTTAATGACTGCTACTGTTAACACTACTACTGAGCTACTACTCCCACTGTTAATGACTGCTACTGTCAACACTACTACCGAGCTACTGAACGGCTGCTACTATTACTACTGCTATTATTAACACTACAACTGGGGAGCTTTTACTGCCATTATAATGACCGCTACTATTAACACTACTACTGACCTAGTACCGCTGCTACAACGACTGCTTCCACTGCCACTGTTGCTACTGCTGCTGCTGTTTGCAGAATTGGCGGCTGGTGAGGACTGCTCGGGGTCCAACTGGCCGTACTGTACGTGCGGCACGACCTGTGAAAACAACGTGTGCAGTAAGTGGGTCACCTAGCTACCTCTGTCTCTTCCTCACCTTCTTCTTATTATTTCAACGTGACGGTTGCTTGAGTGTTAAATGACTGTGCTGTCTCACTTCCGAGGAGATTCCAAACACATAGAAGGTTACACGAAAATAACGCAGGTCAGCCGAAAGCACATAAGTGTCCTAGTTTTACATCCCATTTATCACAGTTTAACTGTTGTTTTGTAGTTTGAAAAAGGGGATTTATCCCGAAAACTCGCATGATGTGTTTCACCCCAATAAATACCGTTCCTTTTAACCTTTTATGTGTTTGAATCTTCTTTTAGAACGCTAGCAGCCATTCTTCTTTGACTCTCTCTCTCTCTCTCTCTCTCTCTCTCTCTCTCTCTCTCTCTCTCTCTCTCTCTCTCTCTCTCTCTCTCTCTCTCTCTCTCTCAGTTTCGATGGGTTTTTAACAATGAATGAGGAAAATCATGCAGCAAGAGCTTGTTTCGTCAGCATATATCGTGTACTTGTCCGCTGAAAAAATTATACACAAGGAATTAATCAACAAAGAAAGACAACAAACAAAAGCAATTAATACACAGGAAGCAGTTACGTCACAATGGTTAAACGAATAAATGAATCATTCAGATGAAGGAACGTTTTTCTTTTGATCTTAAAATGCAGTGTGTGATGTGCGTGATTTGTGATCCGTATGATCTCTCTCTCTCTCTGTGCGTGTGTGCGTGCGTGCGTGTGTTCGTG